>VWZS01008125.1:1719114-1887627 GCA_013397075.1 Rhabdornis inornatus | reverse complement strand
GCTGCCCCTGTCCCGGCCCGGGCGCCGCCTCACGCCGGGCAGCCCGCCCTGCAGCTCGCCGGGGCGGCGGCGGCACGAACCGCCCGCCTCCAACCCCCGGTGCTTTTCCGTCAACATCAAAGGGCGTCGGTTTTGCCCGGGGCGGCGTTTTGCCCTCAATAACAAGGCGGCAGCCGCAGCGCGGGCTGCTGGGGCACGTACGGGGCGCGGCGCCCACTCGCGCCCCGCCACCCCCTCCACGGCCTCGCCTGTGGCCGGGGGCGCCCGCGCTTCCCACTGCCCCGCGGCCTNCGCGTGGGGCTGTGCGGGGGATTCAGGGCCAGCCCGCCCTGGGCGCTGGGGGCACGCCGGGCGCTGGCGGTGCGCTGGGCCCTGGCAGGCGGGCTGGGCATCTGCGGCAAGAAACAAGTTGGGAACTGCCAAAGCAGGGTCCGTGCTGCCGAGGGAGCCCGCTCTCCTCCAGAGGTCTGCTGCGCCGGGGTAGAAAATAGTCGTGGTGTTTTGAAATAGATGTCTCAAAACAAGTATTCATCCTACCGGCATGTAAAAAGAGCTAATATATTGAAATGCAAATATGCATGTGTACTCGGCGATGCTGTTGCGTGTTTCCTGTTTACCATGTTAATTAGAAGTTGTAAGGCAGAACTTCACCAAGAGTAATCCAGGGCATTATTTGACTCAGTAATACTCACTGAGTGATGCAGTAGCTTTTATTGTTCTGGGTTTTTTAGCCCAAAACACAAACCGAATATTTACTGAACTTCATTAATGAGAAATGTATGAATTGTAAGACAACTTACACCTTTGAAACTATTTCCTACTGGCACAAGTGTGAAAACTGACTCAGCCAATATGGAGAGAAAGTTAAACTCCCCACTCTTGTTTTTGTAAGGAAAATTTTGACCGTGAAGTTTGACCCTGGTATTGCAGGCACCAGGATTCTATTCTGTAACATTTTGGGTGATGTTAACTAGTGGTGCAAAAGTTTGAGATTTGGGACATCTGCCATTATAAGCTGCCATTATAAGGCAAGATGAGCACACTTCTAAACAAATGCAGGCAAAAACATACAGAAGCATTGTGGAGTCCTAATTGTTTTTCAAGGGTTTTGTTGTTCTTGTTCTTTTTTTGAGAGCCAGTATTGTTAAGTAAACTGTTTTGTTTCCATTCACTGTGTCCTTTTAATTTATAAGTGGTCCTAAAACAAACAAATGCATTACAGAAACGATTTTGACATTAACCAAATGTTTGTTTGATTTTTGCAGTCCACCTCCCACCTTCCAGATTCTTCCAGAGAAGAAAATAGAAAGAAACCTGTTTTGGAAAGACTTGGAAATTTGTTTGGTACAGGGAAGAGGAAAAATGTCAAAAGTTCACTAGAGCACGCTTCGCATCATAAGGGTGAGAGGTCAGGTACTCCTCACGGGGCGCAGGCAGTGTACTGTGGGCACTTCAGAGAAGGACACGAAGCTCCTCAAGTACAGACACAAGTGAGAAACGTAAGTGCCCTTTCTGAGGCACAGGAATATAATTTCAGTGGGGAAGTAAGACCGCTGTATCACGACACGATTTCAGAATGGAGTAGTAGGGGAGTCTCTTCTGACAGCGAGTGGTCAGCAGATTGGAGCGGCAGCAGTGAAACCATTAAAAACTCTTTCTGTGAGAGCAGCCTGAATGTGGAAACTCTGGGGTTGGAGAAAGAATCCGTCACAGATATAAATAATTCCACAACTCCAGATTTCATACAGAGCTTGAGAAATTTGTCTAGTGAAGACTTAGAAAAGAGTATCTTAAGTCACAAGCAGCTTGTGAACACGTGGGTGTCTGAGGAGCCTGGGCATGCAAAACCAAAGGATTTGCCATACGAGTTGGAATCTGCAGCGAGTGAACACGCATATTCTGCTAGAGTGTTAACAGTTGATATCTATCTAAGAAAAACAGACGAACTCCTTAATGAACCCGTGACTCTTACATCAGAAGAAAATTGTAGTGATTTGGACACAATGGATAAAAAATCTGCTAGTAAAAGATCTGGAAAACGGAGAAAGTCGCAGTCGTCTAGTGACATTCCAAATGGGGAGAAAAGCCAGACTGAGAACACTGCAAGAGAAGAATCTGTTTTTGAGGATGATGCCCATTCTGAGGTATTTTCAGACAAGATAATAAACCCTGAACGAAAAGTGAGGTCTCTTCAACAGACTCCTGAAAGAAATTCCTCTTCCTCAGGTAGTAATCAGGACCTAAAAGTTGGATCTGCTCACAAAGGGGCATCTAAAGCTGAAGCTGACAAGGGCAAGCAGCAGATCTCAAACACAACCTCTGCAAGGAGAAGATCATATAAAAAGAATCAGTCGGATACTGTACCCATTTCCCCTACTGGTTTGAAGGGTCAGGTGAAAGATTACTCTTCAAAAAGGCAACCTTTAGCATCACCAGAGACTAACACAGTAACAAAAAGAACTTCAGTGGAAAAACCTGTTGCTTTTGGGGAGGACAGTTTGGAGTCTCCCAAAGCTTCTTTGGCTGCTAAGACAGAAGACAATGCCCTGGTGTTTGCTGAAGGCAGAAATGATATCAAGGCAGTAAAGCATGGTAATGGTCCCGATGGAAGAGCTTTCTTGCATACTGATGGGATTAAAAATGGAGACCTGTGTCTGTCAGCTGAAAGACAGACAAATTCTGATTTAGACACCTCGAAGCTGAAGAGTTTGGATGCTTCCAGAACAGTCACGACAAAGATTAGCCTGTAAGTAAGAAACTAGTTTACCTTGTCCTTGTAGCTGTAATTTTGCTTGTGCCTGTGTGTAGAATTCTATGGAAGCACTAGCTGTGTATCTGTTACCTGTCTAAATTGTTTTCAGTTAAGAACTGCCTTTAAAAAAAACAAAGTTGCCATAATTAAAGCTACCACTTAACAAGCACTGTAGTCTATATGTATTAGAAAAATAATTCTTTTTTTTCATTTTTGAAATGGATAGGGAATGTCTTTGTCAATTCCTTTATATGGAATAATTTAACATATATAAAAACTGCTCAGTCATCATTGTTGTGGATTAGATTAATTCATCTATCGTTGACCTTAATGTAATTTTCCTCTCTGTAACCAGATCAGAATGTGGTTGAAGATTTTGTGTGTGAAAATTTTTGAATCAGAAATGTGTTCAGGTTCTCTATGAAACAGCCTAAGTTCTGCTATTATTTTATGAAGAAATGTAGGATGCGTTGTAGAACTTGATTGTTCAAATGATATGATAGATCACACTCCAGAGATCTGAATACATACAGTTGCTTTCTTAAATATGTGCAGGATGAATCATTTAAATTTTGGTGCATGTGAATAATACCAAGTATTTGCAGATATTAGTTTTCAGGTTTTGATTTTACACTTGAAGAAACTGTCTTTGTCAAACAGAGTTTTCTTTAGGATTATAAAGAAGTGGCTGTATTTATAAAGTTCACCGTTATCACTAGTATGAAACCAGTGATTGATTAGTTGGCTACTATTGCATTCTCATCCACAGGGAATGATTTGTTTGCATTGTTCATTTCTGTTGTTTGGTTGTCACGCCTGTGTACTGTGTGCTATTGCGCTCCTTGTTCTGGCATGTTCAGTTACAGGTGTTGGGGTACACTCAATCCTGCAGGCCCACCTGAGGTACACTGAGCATTCATAATTGTTGTTGTGTTGGAGGGATGTAGAGGTTCAAGGTGATGGTTTTAGAGACACGTCCATTTCCAATTACGCTTTCCACATCTGAGAAGCACAGGAGCAATTTCCTTTGCACAATTTGTAATGCTCTATATCTGAGTTGTTAATTTGTAACTTAAGTTTTAAAAGCATAGTACTGAAAGTTAACTTGTGGCATTTTTGTGCGTGGTGATGCTTTGCCATCTGGCAGTGTAGATCACAAATCTCAAACTCTTTGTATCTTCACAGCTTCAAAGGAAAGGTAGGTTTCATATTGTCTTTTCTCTGTGTCACTGTCATTAGTGACGATGAAGTTATAAATGCCTGCACAGCTGGATTTCATTTTTTCTGTGTATCTCCTGGGCTTGCTGTACAGTCAATTATCTTTTACTGTACTCATAAAGTAACAGACAAGTGTCCTGTCTGAAAGACTGAATTTTAAGGAATAAACAGCCTGTTCTGTTTCATCCCGTTTTGTGGGTGTGTGACGCTGTGTCTTGGCCTTATCTGCTGCTATAGGAACTTTAGCCCTGGGTGGGGAACTGCCGTGTTGCCTGCAAGGTTTCTGATGAATCTGATAGGTGTCGTTGCACAGCACCGCACCATTTCTTTAGCCAGAGTGACATGCTCAGGTGATCTGGTATAATTTATAGTCCTTCATTAGAACATATGATCTGTAAACCTGGATGTGGATTAAGGTGCTATAAAATGGGAAAGGAAAGGATGGTGATTACTAGAAGATGGTGTGGTTTTGATCTCTAGTTATTGCTTTGAACAGATAAATTTTTCATTTTCAAAGGTTAAAAAGTTATTGTTAGGTAGTTCACATTAATTCCTTTCTGGCTGAAGAATACCCATTTACGTAGAGATTCCTTGGCCCCTTCTAAGATGAATTTTATGTAATACAAGTAGTTCTCCCTTAAAAATGCATGATGTCTCTTACTAATAACATTGTGCCAATTCTGGGAAACAAGTTTCTTTAGAAACAATTCAAAACAGGTCAGTTTCTCCAATCATCTCCAGAAATGCAGGTTTCCTGTGAATAAAGATAGCATTTTCTCTCTTTTCTCCATTTATGTTCGTATACTGGATAACTTGAAAGTCACAGGATACTTTGCTTCTAGCTTTTGAAAGGGAAATCTATCAGATATGAGACTAAAATGAGGTTGATGGTAAACGTAATTCGCAAATAAAACCTCAGGCAGTAGTTACTTTGATGTGCTTAGCGGAAAACTTGGCTTCAGTTGTCATTCTTTATGTTCAGACATGGTTTTGTAGTTGCCTTTACATTTAAGCCCACTTGTTGAATTTTTCTTCTCTTTTCACGTGCCATTTTTCTTTGCTCACCTCAATCTGATATTTTGGCATCAGTGTTTTTTTGGCACGAGTTGCATGTTTGACGTGTGACTCACCTTCCATTTTTGACTGTTGGGAGAGGTTTGACTGCTTGCTTCCACAGTTTAGCTGCAAGGTGTAGCCAAAGAGAAGGACATTGGTATTTCTCTTTTGCCTGCTTGTTCCTGGCGTTGCAGATCAGGCATGGATAGTAAGAATCAGCCACAGTGGACTTCCTGTAAGAAAGCATTTGTACTGTTAAGTTTTTTCCCCGTATGAGATGAGAGACTTAAAGGATACTGAAACAACATCTTTTAAACAAGCTTAGAAACTCAGTTCTTGCAATAAAGTGCATCTTTTGGCTGTATTTAAAATCAGTATTTTGTAGTGTGGAAAAAGGTGTAATGAAAAGATTAGAGGAGGCCAGCTGTAATGAGTGGAGCTGTAGGGCTGAGCTTTCTCGTGCTCTTTGGCTGCTGCTGCTGTGCAGGAATACTGGGGAATACAAAATACAAAGTGTTGAAGTGGTTGTTTCTGCATAAATTTGCAAAGCTTGAAACTATACCTTTGAGGGGTGAGCTCTTCATTTAAAATAGGTTTTAGGTGTGGCTGATAAGTATCACTGTTAGCCATTAAACTTGCTTGTGTCAGGGCATACAGAGAGACATGGATTTTATGGGGAAGATATGTGTTGTTACATTGAAATAAATGCATGTAGTAGTGCAAGTGACAGGCTGACAAAAGGGTGGTATGGGAATGAATTTGTTAAGATAATTGGGCCATTAGTGTTACCTCTTGAAAATACAGGTAAGAGAAAAGGATTAAGTACATTTTTTTCTTATCATAAAATGATATGAAAGGTCTTGGTGAGCAGGAAGTTCAGCTCATGTCAGTAGTGCATCATTGTGCCAGGTGAAGGTTAAGCCTGTGCTGCGCTCCATAGGCAGGAGCATAGTCAGCAGGTCAAGGACAAGCTACTTGGTGCTCATGAGTCTATATCTGGGTCACTCTGAGTGGTAGCCCTTCCTCCCTTTCCAGCTCTCTTCTTGTATAAGAGAGATGTTCCCAAATTTGAATGCGTCCAGCAGTGCACCGTTAAAGAAGGTGACAGCTCTGGAGCAAATCATGTATGAGGAAAAGCTGAAGAAGCTTGGTTTCTTCACCAGAGAGAAGAGAAGAATACGGGTAGACCTCAGTCATCTCTCACTACCTATAGAGAAGGCAGAGCCAGATTTTTCCTTGAGCTGTGGAGTGAAGGGACAACAGCCACAGCTGCAAGTTGTAATAGTGAAGTTTTAATGGGATATAAATAAAAAATAATTCACAGTGGCAATGCTTCACTAGGAAGGTTGTGAAATCTTGACCCATGAAGTTACTCAAAACTTGGTCAGACAAAGCCTTCAGGAACTTTATCTAACTTTGAAGCTGTCCCTGTTTTGAGTAGGAAGTTGGGCTAGCTGATCTTCAGAGGTCCCTTGCAACTTGTATTCGTTTTCCAAAGAGAAAAGTCATAGAATAATTTAACTTTTAAAAGTTTAGGAAAATACAGTTGTGGTTTAAATGAAAAGTAGTGCCTTAATCTATTTATTTTTATGCTGTATGATAGTTCCCTTCATACCTTCCCTCTTTCAGGAACATTTTGTTTTTCTGTATTTCGTTACGTTTTCCAAGTGTTCTATTAGTACCTATCTGAAGTATGGCCCCAGTGGATTTTACATTTGCTATTTCCTGTTCTATTGATCATGCATTCTTCATAAGAGCCTTCCAGTTGTGAACCATCTTGAATAGGCTGGTAGTTACAGGAAGCAGTGTTGAGAAGTCTTCTCAGAAATTACATGATGATAAGAAGGACCTGGAAAGGGGGGGATCTACAGGGAAGCTGAAAAGGGACTATTTGCCAGGAGCTGTAGTGATAGGACAAGGAGTACTGGGTACAAACTGAGAGACAGGAAATTTATATTGGATTTTAGGAAGAAACTTTTTACTGTGAGGGTGGGGAAACACTACAAAATGTTGCCTGGGGAGGTTGAGGATGCCCCAGCCCTGGAAGTGTTAAAAGCCAGGCTGGGTAAGGCTTTGAGCAACCTGGTCTGGTGGGAGGTGTCCCTGCCCATGGCAGAGGAGTTGGGGCTAAATGATCTTTTAAGATCCATTGCAGCCTCTTAACAGTCTATGATTCTGTGATTTTTAACAGTTTCTCTATGTATAAATTTGTAGGGAAAAATTTTTGAATCCTCCTGGTATTTCAGTTAGTTTGTTCTTCATGGTATTCCCAAGAAATAAAGCTTGTACAATGGAGACCCTTGCATTAGAAGGGTTTAATTTCTTACTTGGGATGGATCACTTGAGGAAGAGGGGAAAGGATCTCACTTTTTGGGTTGTTCCTGTATGTCACACCTTTTTCTTGGGCTAAAGAGCTGCCTGATAACTTAGTGAACACAGTTTATGTAGGTTAAAAAAAGAAGAAAGCACTTAAATACCAGAATCATCTATAGATTGGTAGAGCATTTGGGACCCTGGAGATTGCTGCAAGCTATTTTCTTTTTATCTCCCACCTTTGTCAATTTTCATGTACGGCGGTTTCTACCTGGCCTCCTACTGTTGAGTGTCCCCAGATTCATCTTTGGAGAACAGGGCTGTCTTTGAGGTGATGGTGGGCTCCTTGACACTCTTTAGATCTGACTGATGAATTTTGAAGCCATCTGCCTTGCATCTTCACATCTGTTCATACTGTACAATATGCAGTAGCAAGTTACGTGGACAAATAATTTTTCCTGGTTGTAGGTATTCAGAGAAAAGAGCTTGAAACACTCAGCTGTGCATCATCAGCCTTCTGTCATAGCACAGGAGTACTGTGTGCATGTACCTGTACATGCTTTTCTGTCCACTCTGATAGAAAAGTTTTGTGTTTCCAAATTAAATTCCTGTAATATTATTAGGTTTAGTTTATAGAATTTAAATTGTTAGCTAAGTTTGCCTGAAGGAAGTGGAAGAGTCCTCCTATGTGGTGTTCGCTTAGCTAAGGTGGTGATGCAGTGCTTGGGGACAGCTAACATTTTCTGCAAGCATTCATGAGAGTGGAAGAGTTCTTTCACTCAGTTTGAGGTTGCTTCTGCAGTGTAGATGTAAAGGCTGCAAAGAATCTGGGCAGATGTCTTCAAAACTCATTGGAGAGAATATGCAAATGTTAACCAACTCATTATCACCTTAATGAATTGGGATTTGTTTTCTAAACTCTGTAGGGAGTATAATTTATTTTGCCTATTCGCTACTAAATTTTAATGTCTGTCAGTCATAAGTAGTTGAGTTTTCTGCCTCAATTGCAGATGCTGTAGGCTGCTGTGTTCGTTTTCCTAACCTTAAAGAACTAAGTACATGTTTGAAATATATACTTCTTATTTAGCGTCTAATTTTTAAAATCCATGTAGTTACTCGCCTTTTAGTTGATTCCTTTTGAGATATCAAAATTTAAACTAAGCCTGTGGTTTATAATTCTGCAGTTTATGTTTTGCAAATTGCTACAAGCCTGTTCAAGATTAATTAAAGATGTCACTCTGTGTCACTTTGCCTCCTGTAGTCCAGCCAAACCGAAGAACATAGAGCTGAATTTTAAAACACCTTCGAATCAAGACAGTTTAGAAAGTGAGCAGGAGACACTTGAAAAACCAGTTAATAAAACTAACAGCAACATTGCCAACAAAATTTCCTTGTTTGAAAACAAATGTGCTAACCAGAGCCAGAGGCCTGCTGACATCCCTGCTTCAAAAAATAGTGCTGTACCAAGCACATTCGTTGGCAGAGCAAAGCTTAAATTTGGAAAACAATCTAAAGAAAATGAACAGCCTGATAAAACACTAAATAAGCAAAGCAGTCGCCAGAAGTTATTTGAGAATGGCACACTGGAGAAAGAAAGCACTGCAGATTTAAAAGGCAAAAATGAAGAAAGCGTTGCCTCTTATGAGGATATTGGGAAGACAACAGAACTTAAAGTAAAAGCTGCCATATCTCTTTTTAACCAAAGCAGCAAAAGTGATGCTGGTAGTGTCTCTCTGAAGCAACCAGAACCAGAATTAACCACAGCAAAGAAAGAAAGTTCACCTTTTAAACTGCCTTTGCACTCACCTGTTAAAAGTGAAAATGCTCAAGATCCTTTCTACCAAAGAAATTATACAAGCTCAGAATTCCATAGAAACGAAGAAAAAGTGCTGCCAAACACAGAAGCTTTATCACCTTGCAATAATGATAAATATCCTCTACCATCTCATCAGGTTTCCAGATCAGAATTTAAGAAGATGGAAAATGGAGATAAAAAGGTGAAGCCAGGAGATTTGGACTTTGCAGCACTGCAGTATGATGACAGCAATCAAGACAGTATACTGGAATCAGAGCACAACACCAATGCACGAAAGAGCCCAGGCAAAACCTGTAATGGATCTGCTGAAGATGACAGCATTTTTGATTCCCCATCTGACATGAAGAAGTTTGCTGAAACTATAAAAAACTTAGACAGCTCAGTTTGTTTACCCCAGAAGAAGAAGAGGTCAAAGCTTCCGAAGTCTCCAGCACCCCACTTTGCAATGCCTCCTATTCATGAAGACAACTTAGAGAAAGTATTTGATCCTAATGTATTTACTTTTGGTTTGGGACTGAGGAGGGAAAAAACACAAGATCTGTTACCAACACAACAAATTAAAATGCAAAGCCTGGAAACAATAGCCAGAGTCAGGCCCAAGCGGGCATCAACAGAGCAGAGTATCATATTCAAAGCTCTGCAGTCATGTAGAGAGGAACCTGCCTTTCCTCATGAAATAAACGGGAAAGAGAACACTGATTGTACAGATGGTGAAATTAAGAGATCACGGCTTGAAAAAAGCTCCCTCTTCTCAAGCTTGCTGTCTTCTAAAGAAAAGTTTTTTAGCCCTTCTGTCACTTCAGTAAATAACACAACAGCTTTTGCAACTGACTCCTCAGGGATGCCTGCTTTACAACAGGATGTTTCTGGGCCATTCATCATGCCTCAAAAATCTGAGGTAATAAAGATATTCAGGAAATGAAACAATGTTTGCCTACCTGTTGAATGAGTGTTAATTTTGATTTTGCAATTCAGTCTCTTTCAGATATGAAGTTTCCAAGTTTTGTGGAGAAATACCTGCAAGCAGATAGTGCAAAAAAAGACCTAAGTTTACAAATGCCCAACTATGGTAACCCTGAGAAAAGTTTTTCGAGCTGGTTAGGAACAAGCAGATATGAATCAAATGTCTCCCCTGGTTTATTAGATGTGGATGTAAGTATTGTGTTTTTAAAAGGCTGCCTGCAAAGTTATCCAGCTTTTATGTTTTTGATAGACAATGTGCATACATTATTTTGTTTCCCCTCTTCGGGATATATATAGTTTACAAATGCATTGAGGTGAACTTAGATATGGTACCTGTTTTATCTGAAAATGAAAATGAGATGACATCTATCAACATGGTTAAGGGGTCTTTGTTTTGGGACTTTTTGCAAATATGAATGGAAAGCATTTTTTTAATATGTCTTTGTACTTGATTTTGTATTATATTGAAACAAATCTTATGCTAACTTTAATTTTTTATTGCAAATTATTAGAATGCTTTCTGTGAACTTCAGAAAACTTCTGTTGAAGTAGTCTCTCTTCTCTTCCAACAAGACATTCAGCCATTGTACAGTTAAACAAGTAACAGAGCAAATTTTTTATTTTAGCCCTCTGTATTCCCATGCATTGGGAGAAAAATATATATTCTTTAAGAATACTTTAAGAACTGGATAGTAGTGATTATTGAAAGTGCTGCTACAGTGGAGGGCTGTCCCTGGGTAATATTACAATCATCTGTTCTTCATGACGGAAGACAGATTTACATTTTCCCCTCAAAGCAACTTTAGTATGGAATATATTTGTAATTTCTGTTTTTTTTAATGATGAACCAATGTCGTGTAGTATTTGCTATTTCTGTTAATGTAAGCCCTTATTGTGACCTGAGAGGAAAACTTTAATCAGGAGATTTAAGAACCATGGGAAGAAATATGTTTTCTAAAGTTTAATAGGCGCATGAACATGACTTGTGGAATTGAAGCAGCATGTAAGAAGTTTGAGAAATACTTTCCAAAACTGATGGTTATCTGCAGTAACAGTTCTACTAAAAGGAGTAGGGTAGTAGAATTAGCTCCTTTCTTTGTCACCTTGCAGGAGATAACCATCCATGGTACCTTGCAGTTTTGAGAATGTAGATTCTTCTCTTATGGAAAGTTTTCTTAATTGGAGTGGAGATGAAAACTGGGGAGTTATTTACAGTAGTGTAGATTTATGTTATCAGTTAAAGAGGCTTTCTTACTCTGATGATACTGCTTGGATTTAAAAACTTGAATTTAAAGATAAATGTCTAGTACTGTCTTAGTTTGGTTTTTGCTACTTAAACTGTTGTTCTTGAGTGGGTTTGAACTTTGCAGTAGAGTGTGGAGGCCTAATATAGCAGTGGAGTGTGTACATACCTAAGAACTGCACTTGAGAGAATCCCTTCAGGCTTAAAAGGGTTTCTGGATTTCTGTGGCACTGTTGCTGGCTGAATTGTTTTGCTCAAGTTAGGAATCAAAAATGTTTCTGTGAGGTGAACCTGCTGTGCTTCTTCCACTGACTAAGAAAATGATGAGGCAATGGCTAGTGGGTAATGTGAAGGAATGAGCAAGGGCAGCCCAAAACAATGACTTTGTCATTCCTCAAAACACAGAACAAGTTTTAACTGGAATTGAAGCGCAGGCTAAAAAGCCAGTCGTGCTTCAACATGTCTTGATGATGCCTACAAAAACCTCGTGGTGGTTAAGAGCTGTCTTGCGACCACTGCCTGCTCTGCATATTAACTACTATGTTATCTTTAATTACTTGCACGTGTTGCTGGTTACCTATTTAGGGGCAAGACCTGGTTTGGTCTTTTTGTTTGTGAATAATTCCTAGAAGAGCAGGACCCTGTCCCAGAATGAGCACTCCTGTCCTTGCTAGGAAACCAAACACATAATTTCAATGCTTGCTTTATTTGTCTGAAGATGACACGATGCAACCACAGCTTTCCCATATATTCTATATCATATAATTTACTGCTGACTTCAACATTGTTTCAGATGTTGTATAGCTCAGTGTGTTTTATTTGTTCTGAATATTTTTAGTTTATCACTTATTGCAGTCTCATGCTCTGAGGAAACCTGTTACAAGGTGTTCATCACAAAATTGATTATGCTAGTTATCTCATACATATATGTGCCATCCTGCATCCTAAGTATTTTCATATATTCTTTCAAAATACATCATGCTTTATAGCTTGATAATTTTAGACATTTAAACTCATCTGTATCATTGTACAGCATGTACTTTATCAGTGGCAGTTTTTAAAGTAGTCTCTTGGTATTAAACTCCTGCAATATATAGGAAGCTGATCAGGACAATATTAAAGCATTTCAAATCTGAGGTTAGTAGACTTTAGTGAGATGATAATTCAGAGTTTTAAAAAAGCGTATAAATTTGTACATTTGTGACAAGATACTGCTCTGCAAGGGGAAGTAGAGATTTAAGGGGTAAGTAAGTATAGTTGAAAGGTTACCAGTTTTTACTATTCAGAGTAGTTTTTATTTTGTTCTACTAGCCCTTTTTTTTATAGCTGAGTATCTTTATTGAAAAAGTTTTTAATTTTGTGGGGGTTTTTTGTGATATTTCTCTTCTCACTGTCTATTAGACACTTCCAAGAAATGGACAAAGTAAAATCAATCCCAGACCTGGCAAGGTAAGTTCAGTTTTAATAATTTTACTGTTCCTTTCTATAATTAAAGCTTAGGAAGATAGAACTATATGTTACTGGTGTGTTTTTCTGTTTTGTTGTTTCTTTTTAACACAGCTGCTGATATACTGTGACCCAGACTGTCAAAAAGCTGACATTGAAGTCTTCCATGATGTTCCAGATTGCACTTCTTGGGTTCTGTCACCAACAATTTTAGTTAAAGTCATCAGAGGATGGTAAGAGATCAATTTTTACTCTTTATACAAAGATTTTTACTCTATCCAAAAATGTTTTGAAACAGAACTGGCATGTGATTCACAGTAAGTCTGCCTTGTAAAAGGCAACGTAACATGAACAGCTGTGAGCAAGAAATAGGGCGTTTTACCTCTGCAACAGGAAGTTCTGAGCTGGAAAACCTATTTTGCTGACTAATTGAGTGAGTGTTACCATCTGGCAGGGTGCAAGATTTCACTGGGCATAGGTGTGGGATGAAATGACAGATTCTGTCCACCTATTTTGCCCTTCAACCTCTCTGGTCATTAGGGATTCTTGCATAGTATTTGGATTGGGTTAAAAGGGCTCGCAAATAAGTTTAAAGCCAGGTCTTATATGATTATTTCATGACCAAAGGAATAAGATGGTGCTGTAGAGATAATTGACTGTTTCTCTGACAAAAGGAGGGATTTTGCTCTAAAAGCTATATTGCCCAAGAGTAATTCAAAACAAGTTCGTCTCCTACTTTCTTCATAGCATCAACAGAAGGGCCATTAGTAGTGTGGCTAGCAGGGCAAGTTATGCTGTGGCCAGGCTATAATGCAGTCAAATAGCAGGTTCTCAAAAGTAATTATCTGATAGTAAGGTGCAGACACAAGGGCTAGCTGCAGTAGGAGGTACTGGGAAGCAAACTGATTGCTGTTTAGCTTCATAGAACTGGAACAAAAACCTTTTGATCTCTGTAAACCAGGTTGTCTTTTCCAGTGTGGTCTAGAGGGACTGGGTTTAGGGATTTTTCATCCTTCCATTGAGAGCCTGAATGACGGGTTTGTATTTGTAGATGGATAAAGTTCTTATTTAGTTGTATATTCCAATCTGCCATTAAAAATGAAGTTGTCTTCTGAGCAGTCTTACCATCTTCTGGCACATCTATACCAGCTGCTGTGGAACTCCGCGATGTTCACAGAATCCAAGCAACTTGTCTGTTTATACATTATGCAGCAGTCTGCAGTGTCATTGTTTTCTGATGTACAAATTGGTTCTGATTAGTATCTTACACAAAGTCTGGTATTCAGAGACAGTCTTCTTTGTTGCCCCAAATTATCAATTTTAAAAGGTGAAGGAGTTTTTTGTGAAAGTACAATTCAGCAGTAGACATCTTTAGTTTTATCATTGTTTTTAAAGGTATCATGGAAACTGAAAATGGCTTGCATCAGCAGTGTTGGGTGAATAAGCTGTATTGGGGAAATGGCAAGGGTTTGGAAACAGTACTGTGTATGAAAGGATTTGTTAAGTGGGAACGTGATTTTTGCAAATCACACTTGATAAAGAACGATGAAAAATTAGATTTTTAAAAATTTATTTTAAGCTGGATACTCTATGAGAAACCAAATTTTGAAGGCCCCTCTATTCCATTGGAAGAAGGAGAGTTGGAACTCACAGATATTTGGGGTGCAGGTACTTCTGAAGAGCAAAGTGACTGCAAGTCTCAAAAGCCTGCAGTGATCGGTTCAATCAGACACGTTGTTAAGGCAAGTAATATAAGTAAAAAACTTTTTTATAGATCTTAATGTGTAGTGATGTTTTATACTGATAGAGTGTGATTGGTCTAGTAGGACACAAGTATAACATGAGCTACAAGTACATGAAACAATCTTCCATGTTGAATTTCATTGTTTAATCACAAAATGCATGTGGAGGCTTTTGCGCAATGGGGATTGTGGTAACATCAAGAAGAAGGACAGGGTAGGAACAGAACTTGGTGAGCTTTATTAGAATAGCTATCAAAATGCTACATGCATCATGTGCTTTGTAGTCTGGTCAGTCTCAGGAAAAGCATCCCAGAAAACCATCAATAATTCGGTATTTTCAAAATACAGATTTTTCTCTTTTTTCCAATACAAACTAAATTTGCACTCAATGCAAACTTCAATGTCAAACACCCAACTTTGGTTTGCCTGGTATGGGCAAACCTACCAGCAAGTTTCACACATGATGGAACAGCCTTTCTACATGCACTTTTAACCTACCATTAAGTAGTTGCAGTTGCAGGTTGCCAAAATAAGCACAAGCTATAAAGTTATTTGACTAGGAAAGGAAAAAAGGAAGAATATATATTGCTTGTAACTACAATTCTTAAGTTGCAGTTCTCTTCAAGGATGGCTTGTTTGGTGTTATCTTAAGATTTAATTTGCTAGAGGAGATGTTAACTGATGAAAGAAGATGCATTCCTGCCTAGATGGCAGAAAGTAAACAATGTAAATACTGATTAGAGATTGACTGTCTTGGTTCAGAGACAGGCAAACTGGCTTAGCTATACTTTTATTATAGGCACCTAATAGAAGTAGTAATTGACAAGGGGGGAAACAATTTAAAATAAACAGGTGTTTCAAAACTGATTTAGTTATGTACAGTAATTACAGAACTTACAGCACACATCAAGTGATGATGGCAATCTTCATTTTTCAGGATTACAGGGTTTGCCGAATTGATTTGTATACAGAGCCTGAAGGGTTAGGAATCGTGACTTCCTTTTTTGATGACACTGAAGAAACAGGGGTGTTTGGAACCACTCAGAAGACTTGTTCTATTAAAGTACATTGGGGCATGTAAGTATGAAGCTCTGTATGAATGCGTAGTACAATGAAAGGAATTTGCTTTAAACCATTGTTTACACCTGTCAGACTTGTGAGCAAGCTGTATTTATTCTAGTCCTATATTTTGGCAGTATTTGTTGACAGTAGTGTTAGTACATCACTGTAATGCTTTACTCTTGGGGAGTCTGACCTAGAATATTTAGTTAGAGCTAGATTTTCTTCTGCTTGCATGTAGTAAATACTGAATAACCCTTGCGTATTTGTAGCCAAGGAATAAGAGTTTGCCTCTCTTGCTTTTCCTCATTCAGGCAAACTTAAGTGAGAGTTGGGGTGAACTGTTAATAGTAAGACCACATTTCCCACTTGCTTTTTTCTAAACTTGAAATTGTCCTATTAAAAGAAGAAAATTTTTGAAGTCCTTCTGTTATAAACTAAGACATCATGCTTTAGAGAGTCCATAGGTGACATTCTTGTATTTCACAGTGCATTTTGATCTGGGCTTTTATGGTGATGTTTAATACAAATATGTCACCTGAAAATATCTGGCCAGCTGAGCTAGGAGGGTAATATTGTGAAACAAGCAAGCTTTTATGAGAAAGGAGGCCTCTAAGGAGGAATCCAGGTACTGTACCGATATTACTTTTCATGGCTTAATAAACAAACTTGTAAATTGTTATGGAAAACATGCTTCAAAGTAGTACTGGGAAAAGTATGCAGAAGAGAGAGGCTTCCTTCAGAAAAAGTGAGACTGGAGCCACTTCCAGTCATCCTGTAGAATTTCTTACAGAGTATACAGACCTTGGTTGGTAGCTCTTATGTTTGGGCACTGATAGCACTTGCCTTGCTGCAAGTAGTCTAACTATCAAAATCTTCCTAGCTGAAGGCAGGTGTTACATACTACTGCAAAGATTTTTCAAATCCACCACATGATATATGGCATTTCCGTTGTTAGGCGAAGGGTATTTTATCTGAGTAAATATTTACACCTCAATTTGTGGGGAAAATAATGAAGCATTTTGGTATATAGGCAAATTTGAAGATGTCCAAGTAGTTGGTTCTCTGACAACGAAGTTATTTTTGGTGAACTGCAACCTCAATCCAAATTACATTTCTCACAAGAGTAATGAAATCAGATATGTTATTTGGAGTTTGATTGTTTAATTCACTTCATCTATGTCTTCACTTCATTTATGTCTCACTTAAAAGCTATCTGTGACCAGTAAAATTACAAACATTTTTTGAAAGGAGGCAGAGCCTGTGCACATCTGAGTTGTCTTTATTTTGCATTAGTGTAACAGCATTATTTTACTAAATCCATGTAAACTCTTGCTGTCTTAATATCTCTCTCTCGCATTTGTATCCCTGAAGGAAAGCAGACTAATATTTTCACTAGGAAGTGAAATATATTATTTTTCAACTGTCTTTCTCGGATATCTGTTTATTAGTCCAATGCAGAAAGAAGTTGCTTCCATGAGAAATTCAGCAGATGGCTGCTGCTTTTTTGCATGTTGCAGGGTTAGGGGATTTTTTGCCTTTGGTTTACAGGCATGACATAGTTCACTGTATTGGCAGGTAAGGGAGGCTCTGAGTCACCTTGCCCACGTGGGTGTGGTTGTATCATCTTAAAGTTTCCCGGTGTTCATGCTTAATTGCTGTTCGTTAAAAGCTGCCAAGAAAAATGAGTCAATGCACCTTTATCTTCTGACTGTACTCTCTCCTTGTTCTGCCATATGTGTCAGTTCTTGCAGTGAAGTTAGTCATCGAATCCTTTAGGTTGGAAAATGCCTTAATAAGACCATCCAGTCTAACCATTAAGCCAACACTGCCAAGTCCACCACTAAACCATGTCCCTAAGCACCACTACCGCACATCTTTTAAATACCTACAGGGATTGTGACTCCACCACTCCCCTGAACAGCCTGTTCCAGTGATTCCAGCTCTTTCAGTGAATGATTTTTTTCCTAATATCCAGTCTAAACCTCCACAGGTGCAGCTTGAGGCCACTTCCTCTTGTCCAGTCACTACCTGGCTACAACCTCCTTTCAAGGCAGTTGTAAAGAGCAATGATGTCTGCCCAGAGTCTCATTCTTTCCAGGCTGAACACCTCCAGGTCCCTCAGCCACTCTTACTAGAGTAAGAGTGCTTGTGTTCCAGACCTTTCACCAGCTCCATTGTCCCCTTCTTGATACAATCCAGACCCTCAGTGTCCTTTGTGTAGTGAGGGGCCCAAAACTGATCCTGAAACACAGGATGTGAGGAATGGCATCACCAATGCCGAGTACAGGGGGGCAGTCCCTGCCTTGGTCCTGCTGGCCACACTGTTGCTGATACAGGCCAGGATGCCATTGGCCATCTGGGCACAGCTGGCTTATGTATAACTGCTGTTGACCAGCACCCCCAGGTCTTTTTCTGCCAATCAGCTTTTCAGCCACTCTTCCCCAGTCCTGAAGCACTGCTTGGAGATGTTGTGACCTGGCACCTTCCCATGTTGAACCTCAGCCCATTGATCCAGATCCCTCTGTAGAGCTTTCTTACCCTTCAGCAGATCAACACTCCCACCTAACTTCTTGCCATCTGCAAAACAGCTGAGGGAGCACTCAAATCCCCTCATGGAAATCATTGATATTAAGGTAATAAACAGAATTTACCCCAGTACAGAGCCCTTGGAAATACCACATGTGACCAGCCACAAGCCAAGGGCTTACTGAGTGGTGTGAATACAGGGCACACAATATATCAAACATTCAGCTATAGACAGTAATAAAACTAAAGCACCTTGCTTCTTTCTTGGAGCCATGTGTCTGCAATGAAATGATACCAATTTATGCCAGTTTATATTAGCTTGTAATCTCCCTTTAATATGTGACAGAGTGATGGATTATTATAATCTCTTTGGTATCACCAGATTTATACACTGTGGTCCTTACATGATTAAAGAGTTGGCTGCAAAAGGTGTTGCTGTTTATGTGTTTTATACTGCTCCACACTGCACTTCTCTGAGATCAGCACATTTAAATTGCAGAAATACTCTGACATCCTTATGCAGAGAGTATGATTCTTTGTTTCCAGCGACTGATGACTGGTTAAGAAAAAGCTCTGAGAAAGTACTTTTTGCTGCCCCATCAAGATTTCTCAAAATTATGTCTTTCAAAGTAGATTTATTAGCAGACATAAACCATGAGGAAGCAGATTTCTAAGGAGTTGTCAGGTTTTTCTATGTATTAGTAAACAATCTAAGGTTAGAAGCTTTTATTGAGCAGATTTTGCATCAAATACAAATAAAGTTTAGTAGGGATTTTAAAAATTCTTGTAAATAGGTTCTGCACTTTAAAACTATTTTTAAAAACAATAGAATAAGCTTAAATCTTGATATTTCAGTCTAAATCTGGTTGCCTTCAGATAAGAGTGTCAAATTCTTACTATTCACTGTTCTGGTTTGAGTTTTTTGGCCTGGTCAAATAAAAGGCATGTATTATTAGTGGTTTCTTTGGAGCACAGAAGTTTGTCGGTATTCCAGCTTGTAGCTGGCAGTTTTGGTGGTGAAGAAACAAAATTTTGTTAAGTTTTGTTAACAATGATCTAGTTCCTAAAGTAAGCATATTGTCTTGTTCTTTACTCTTCAGAAATGTTCTGGGGTTTTTATGTCTTGCTTTTGTCTCTCCACCCCCTCTACTTTTAGATGGCTTCTTTATGAAGAACCTGGTTTCCAGGGAGTCCCTTTAATGTTGGAGCCTGGTGAATATCCTAATTTATTATTCTGGGAGAAGAAGGAAGCCTACATTAGGTCCATGAGACCCTTGAAAATGGTAAACTGCTGTTACTACTTACAAGTTGAATGACCTATGTTTATGTGTTGTAAATAATGTATTTAACTTGGCTAGATTTTTCAAGACTTACAAAAAATCTAACTCTTTTAAAAAACCCAAAATTTTTAATCTATAAAACTCTTCAGCTTACAACATTTGATTGCATGCATCTCTGCCATTAATCTGCCTTTTATTTTCGCTTCACTCTTTAAGAAATGTTTCACCTTAGTCCTGCCTTTTTATAAGAATTGATGACTCTTAGAGATATCCATAACTTGTCTAAGTCATGAACAGCTTCATTTTTTTCTTCGTTTTTTTCTTTTAACAGGGTGGTCGCAAAGTTGAATTCAGTGGGGAGCCAAAGGTAAAAGTCAGTATGTATTGATTGTCCAAAGCTATTTTACAGCACATGAACTACACATGGGTAGATAAGTATGCTTTGATTGGATACAGACTACTGATGGTTTACTGGGTAGTCCTTTTGTATGTGACCTCACCATAAAAATGCAACTTCTGTCACCTTTCTGCATCCATCACATACACATATGACAGTATTAATAGCAATCCAGATAATGCAGATGGGTAATGAATGCTCAAGCCCTCATGTTGCATCTCTATTGGAAAGGCCTCTTGTAGAGGAGAGAGAGATCCCATTAGTTGATTCCATAATTTTGCATTCTCCCTCTATGTGCCCATGCAAAATAAACTGTCTATTCTCAGAATTCATCATCCTTCCTGCAAATTTTTTTTTTACTTCATTTCCACTCCAGGTAATTGTTTATGAGAAGCCTTTCTTTGAAGGAAGAAATGTGGAAATAGAATCAGAGATCTTTATGCTTGATGACAGGGAATCAGAAGACAAGACAAGACTTCCACTTACATCAGTGGGATCCATGAAAGTGCTGGGAGGAGTGTAAGTGTGGAAAAGCGATTTTTACCCTTCAGCTGAAGTAGTAACTCCATAGGCTGGAAGTTGCAGTGTGCTAATCCAGTCCCTGTTTATTTTGTTTTTGTAATTTTTGGGTTGAGGTATACACCAGGGTTAAACTTGAAAATATTCATAGGAAAAAAGAATAAATATCACATATCTGTATCTGCTTCATGAAAACATGGAGTGGCCCTTGTCCATTTTCACATGCAGACTCTGTTGTTGTTGTTGTTGTTCAGTTGGGTTGCTTACGAGAAGCCTGGGTTTGAAGGCCATCAGTACTTGCTGGAAGAAGGAGCATATCGGGATTGGACAGACTGGGGTGGCTTCGATGAGGAGGTGCAGTCCCTGCGACCAATTGTCGGTGTAAGTGCCAAGAACACGTAGCAGGCGTCTCCTGAGTGCTCTGAGATGTCATGTGGCACTTTCCTTATGGTGCTTCTCTTTGTTTCAACAGGACTTCACAAGCTCCCATATGATAATGTACACTGAAAAAGACTTTGGATCAAAGGGTTCCAATATCAATGTATTAGGTATCATTTCCAATTTGAAAGACACTGGATATGGGCTGAGGACACAGTCTATAAATGTGCTAAGTGGCGTGTAAGTGATATTTTTATTCACTCTTTCATTTTAGGTATGCTGGTCTTTATAGAAATTGATAGTGTTTGCAGATGTTTTTCAGGACTCTGACTTCTGTGTGGGGTCTTCAGATAAAATTTTCTGCCCTCAACCACAGAATTTGAAAGTAAAGTTTTGGTGAATATGTACAGTAAATTGGCTTTCTTCTTACAGTAAGATAAGATGGTCCCAGGAAGCGTTGACTTCCTGATACACAAAGTGTGAAAGCATGAGATGAGATTTCATCAAGAGAGGAAGAAATAGCTTGTTCTTGTGGGTGCATTTGTTTGAAGTATTTCAACAGCAAAATTGTTACGGAAATAATTTCCAGTTTTGAAATATTTGTTATGGAAGTAATTCCCAAGCTTCTTGTATTTTGATCAGAGGTAGATTCCTTGCTCTTTTGCTCACTTGTGTTTTAAATAGAGATAACTTTTACTATGCTCACTAATACCTTCTGATACTAGGGAGAGTAACTATTCTGAAAATTAACATTGCTTTTGCAGTGAATCCTATAGGTTAACAGTGGTTTAGTGCTGTGGTGTTGGTTTTCGTTTGAGTTTTTTTTTTTTAACATATGGCTCCCAAAAGTCTGTATTAGCCATGGCCATTAACAAACCAACTCTTAGTGCCATGAGTGCTATCACATGCAGTTGATCAACTTAAAGACTTTGCTGTTTGATTAGTTGAGTCCATCAAGTGCAGATTGAGTCTCACAGCCTTGTAGACCATATCAAAGTATTTTGGAAGTGCAGACAAGTATTAGCAATCATGGCTGCAAACACACAAAATTAACTAAAGTAGCAGAACCAAAAAAGCATGAGATGTACAGTCTGTCTCCCTGCCTGGTATGCATGCAGGTGACTTGCTGGAAGCTCTGCCTTACCCAGCCACACCCTAAATCTTTCCTGCATGTTGTCTGTGCTATATCTCTGCAAGTTTTGTCTGGATAAAGGTTGCAGAATCAAACTCGGTGCATTCCAGAGGAATGCTTTTAATTTGTATATGAATATGGTGTGACAGCAGGTTTTTTTCTGCCTGGTGACCTTTGAAGCTGCTGTGCTCTTTTTGTCTTCTGTAATATGCAAGAGAAATTCATGGGAAAAAGTCGCCTCTGAAGGTTGGGAAACAAATTGTGGGTTACCTATCATGCCCTTCATGTAGTTGTTCTAGTAAATGTGTCTGTTGCATCTGAAATAGGAATCATATATGAGTTTGAGTATTCTAGTAATTAAGAGTGACTTTAATACTCTGATGGCAAAGGTGCCTAGAAGTCTTTATTGAACAAAACTTGTCCCACAGACTCTGCTACCGCTCCTGTAATCTCACCTTGTAGACTCCAAAAGATGTAATTTGTAGCAATAAGCTTTTAAAAAATTCAGATGCATTGTGCATAACAGGTGGTTAGTACTTAGCTCTTAAGAGTCTTGTACAACTCCTCTTTTTCCAGAGAGGTTGTGAGTGTTTGGGGTTTTGTGTTGATCTCACTAAACATTAATATGTCAGAAAACTTGAATGATCTCTGTGAAGTCATGTTTGGCAATACAGTGCTTTATTTTAAGTGTCAACCTCGGTTCAGGTAGAAGATTTTATTGTATCTTTCCTTCCAAGAAAACTGTCATAGAGCAACGAATAATCCATTGAGCAATTTCCTGAGCTGTTTAGATTGTAATGCAGATGGTGACACAGTGAACTGTGACAGATTCAGTAAAAGCTTGTCATAATATTTTGAAGTAACCTTCCTGGTATCATATTGAAAACACTTAATTAAAATAAGTAAAAAATGTAAGAAGCCCTCAACCTTTCATTGCAATTTTTTAACTACAGGTATCTGGGGCAAGCAGTTAGAGCAGTAAGATAACAGATGATCTGTATTCCCCACATAATTAATTTGATTGCTCTGTAATTTAAAGGGAATATCAAAGAAAAGAAAGCTTGACACTGCAGTGCACAGATACTACTGAACAAGTTATGAGCTCAACTGCAGCTCTAAACTGTACTGCTGGAGACAGCCCAGTTCTGCATTTGGGGAGTGACTATTCCATTTTGGGGTAATTCAGCACTAGCTGCATTAAAATTTCTAAATTTCTAAATGTTTCTAAAAAGTAATATTTTCATGTCTTTGCTAAATCCATTGTAAAGAAATCCTGAAAAATATGTCCTAAGGAGATGAGGATTGACTTCTTGAAAAATGAAGTTATTTAACAATGAAAATGTTTTGCTCTTGAGCATTTTTTGGAGACTGATCAGACATAAAATTCAAAATATATTTTTCTGCCATTAGGGTGGGAGAAAGCAATCCAGGCTGCCTGAAAATAGGAAGAGCCTTTCTTCTTTTAAGTAGGGTTTGATGTTTACTTCCAAACTGGCAGAATTTGAAGTGGTGGAAAATGGAACTATTTACTAGTAACAGGAAACACCCTTTACAAGTTCAAGCAAGTACTAAAATTAAGTGTTGTACTATTTTGATTTCCCCTTTGCTTAAAAACAACTTCAAGCTTTTATTTAATAGTGATCAAAATCACAGGAACTGCATGTTTGAAATTATGAGTTTTCTTTATCCATAAACAACAAGCTCTGAAGAAGCTCTTGCCTTATAGTTGATTCCTTTTGAACTTGCTGGAAGAATTCTCCCAGATTTGTTTATTTTACGTTGTCATCTGTTTACTGTGGTCGTTTTATCAGCCTGGTTTTCCCCTAGTTTTCATGTAAGTAATCCACAATGTAGATTGGGTTGCTTCTAGAGCATGTATGGATAATGAGTGATATTAAGGAAAGAATTAGGTAATGAGTAGTTCATATACAGAAACCAGAAGGTAGTAAATTTAACCCAGATGCACTCAGGAAGGTAACATGAGTGAAACTGGAGATACAAGGTACATGAACAAACCTCCACTGGGAGCTGAAAAGGGCAAGTACTCCTGGTTATCCCACTGGAGAGCACTTCAAACAAAGCTTTAACTTCTCTGTATATCTGAACTGATGTTCAGAAAAAAAACCCTTTCAAGGAGTCACAAAACTAAAGCTTGCAGGTCTCTGGGATACTAAGAATCACAGTCACAAAGGAGCATGCTGTTTTCTCTCTTTCCTATAAACAGAATTTTATTACCTCAACCTATCTGTTAATTATTGTACAAATCTGCAAGTGCCAGTTAACTTTCTGACCTCCCTCCTAAAGTTAGACAAGGTGAGTCCTGGGCTGAGGGCAAATCTGATTTTTGGTGAGTCACCCATGGCTAGATTATTTTCTTGGCTGTACTTCCTAGATGTCATACCTAGAGGTTTTTGGAGGAAGATTCTCTGTGTGCAATAGTACGAACAATATATATAATCAAAGCTTTACGCTACTTCTGGTTTCAGGGGCATGGATGGTGCCCAGGAGTGAAGGTCTCCAGCACTCTCCTGACAGCAGCCTGGGATGGAGCTGTTGCTCAGCCTCACTAAGGCAGTTTGTACGTCTAGGGGTTACAAAATCTGTTGTTAGGAGAGCTCGCTGCCTGTGGGGCAGGATGGTTGCTGCCATGCTGCAGAGCAGCACTTCAGTTTTTGTTGTGCCTGGCAGCTGGAATGTGGCTCTCTTGCTCAGCTGTGGAGGTAATGTCTTGCTCTCCAGGCCTTTTTGTTAAGTTAGAAGTTGGATTAAGGCAGTGCTCCTTCCTAGGGATAATCTTGAGGTTGGACAGGTTTAGCTGGTACTGAATTCAGCTGCCTGTCCTTAATAATGTTATTACTACTTTCAGCAGCTTATACAGGCTTCGGAATGAAGTGGAGAATCACATGTATTTCACCATTAAGCCCTGACTCTGGGAACTGTCTAACTTCATGGGCTGACTTGCATAGAAGAGTGGCACTTAATTATTTAAATGTTATTTATTTAAATGTAAACATGTGCAAGTGAGATTTGTTGATTACTTCTGCATTCAGGCTAGTTTTTAGATGGGGAAAACTAAATAACTGCTATTAAGGGATTCTTAGGAAGCTGCTGACATGTCTTACAGTTCACTTTATATCGGAAACACGTGTTTGCATAGATCTCAATCGAGTAAAACTACCATGCACCACAGCTGTATCCTGGCATTGAAAAATCTAATGAATGCCTGCTCAAGAAATTGTTTAAGGAAATCTCATTTTCACTGCTTTTGGTATATGTGGTATACAGGTATAGACACACCTGAGACATTTGAACTCTGCTCAATTTATTGTACATACCAATGTCTCTTTGATGAATTACTGAGGTGATTTTTAAATGGGCCTTGAAATATGCCGTAAGTAATTAGTGCGTAACAAGTTGGAATAATTGATTATATCTGAGGCAAACCAAGAGATGTGAATAGTGATATATGTGAGTCACTGTTTGAATGTTTGCCATGGACAAGTAAAACAAAGTTCATACTCTTGGCACATACATGTTGATGCACCTTTATTTCAGTTTGAGGTTATCCCACTTCTTGTGTCTGCAGAGACTCTGGCATTTGTACTTGGAATAAAACTGCAGGTTAGTAGAATCCAGTTGATCGACACACATAAAAAAGTAATGGGGAATTTTGGTGTTGAGAGTTATCTTCCCTTGCAGATTTTAAGATCTGTATCATTTTACTGCTTTATGATATGAAATGTTTTTTAGTGTAGAAACTCAGAAAGTTTCTGAGCTCACTGAAAGTGGATTTTGGCATAACCTAGCATATACTCATTGTACACTACAGTAGCTCAAATTAAAAGCAGACTGACTCTGTGTAGAAGTTTTTCTTGTAGAATCAGGAACCAGCAAGATGTCCTGATTCCTGCATAAATACAATGAATGAAACACGGCTGCTACTGTGGTGTGTTCTCATATGAGCACTCGAAAAACAACCAAACAGAAAAAAAAGTCAGAGTGTAAGTATGGGAAGGTTTGGGAAGAATAGCAGTGAAAGACAAGACAAGTTCTCCAGGTTATCACAAAATCAAAGGTAGTATAGATGCAGGAAGTGCTCTGTTTGGGCTTTCAGTATGGAACCAGGGTTAGAAGAACACTGTTACAGAAGATTTATTGAATGTAGTAGACTATGCTTAGCAAGACTAACTGATAGCAGATGTTTAAGGTTGGACCTAAAGCACTGCAGGAGCAACTGGACGTCAGAGAGATATATGTATTGATTTGGTTGCTTTTCTAGTACTTCAAGTGTGTATCATCTCAAAAGTTGAAAGCCTTTCAAAAAGGCGTATTCTGACTGAGACAGAAGACTTGATGCAAATCTCTGAGTTTGTGGTCTATGTCAACCATGAGATCCAACTGAGTAGTTACAATAACAGCTTTGCATTTAAATACATCGATCTGGTCAAATTTGTGGTGGTTTTAATACTTAACTTTCAAGGATGTTCTTCTTGCTCTCTCTGATTCCTAGCAGGGAACAGTCTCCTCTGCTTGGTATATATGCCTGTTGTTGCAACTCAGCAAGGTGTTGGGGATGTGTATTTGCTTAAACAAAACTGAGCCGTAGCAATAGGCAACATTAAAAGTCAGTGTTGCTACATGTACTGCCCAGATTACTCTGAAAATTAGTTTTATTGAAAAAGCTGTTTACTGATGGTTTTGGTTTGGTTTTTTTTGTTTTAGAGAAGAACTTGGTAAAATAATAGAATTGTAAAACATCTTGAAATATTCTTACTGGAGATAACTTTTAGGATATGCAGCAGATGATGTGTCTGAACTTGTGGTTTGCTTTAGGTAATTTATTCTGATTTGTATCAACATAGTGCAAGAAGGTAGTAAAATTTGCATGGAGTTTGCACTATCAGATACACTAGTTTGTTTAGGATTTTAACAGCATCACAATTTGGCACTTCAGAAACTTTTTATTTGTTCTTACGTTAAGACAGTAATGAATATACAGATCTGTATTTTGGAAAAGTAGTGTGATTTTCACGAACCGCCCTCCTCCTCTTTCTGTTTTAGATGGGTGGCTTATGAGAATCCTGAGTTTACAGGGGAGCAGTATATACTGGCTAAAGGGCTGTATCCCAGCATGGAGGCATGGGGGGGAAAGAATTGCAAAATATCTTCAGTTCAACCCATTGTTATGGTAAGGAGCTAATTTTATACTTGTTTTGCAAAGTATTTTGCAAATACTTTCTCTGAAGTATTTGGATCTCTACTTTTTCTGTCAAATTAAGTATATTTACATTATTTGAATGATAGTTAATAGTAAATTTTGTATGTTATTTTATCACTGTTTAAAATCTTTTTTCACTTTTTTTCCCCTCAAAACTTTTGCAGGATATTGTTGGAAGTGAAAGGGGTAAAGTCAAGGTAAGATACTTTTCTAAGCACATGAAACATACTGTGAAGTGTCTGTAACATGTAAATAAAGAAGTGTCTGTTTGTCCAGTGGAACACTCAGGTATTTGCATAGATGGCTGACTAGTCAGACAAAGACTGAAAACTGCAGGTGGAGGAAGGCTACTTTACAAACCTGTTGAGTAAGGCACATTACGACCCAAGAAAGGTGGGATTTAATACACAATTACCATCAGAACTTTGTTAGGGCACTGGCAGTGTCTTGGTTCAGCAAATGAGGTGTTTTGGGGTATCCGTGATTGTTCTTAGGAGCTGGAGCGCAAAGCCCTCTATGCAGAGGTGCAGGACCTGGAGTATGTTCCTGAGATGAGGGCTCTACAAAGATGTTGTTCTTGGTGAGGGCACTACAGGATAGATGTTGTTGTTCTTGGTACAGCTGACTTAATTCCTTTTGAACCTATTTCTATGGTTAAGAGTTTTGCTAGTGGTGGTTGCACTTGAAGGGAGTTGTTCACTCACAAATACTGCTGAGTTGTGCTTAAAAGTTAATGCCATCTTTGCCAATAACATAAGGGAAGGAAACGGCAGGGAGAACTTGTCTGTTCAGTGAGTTAATATATTTCTACGTTGGATTGTCTCCTTTGTGCAAGTACTAATATGTAATTTTGACAGTGAGGGTAATGGGCAGATTTTTTCATCCTTCTTAATTCTGAACCTTTTCAGGTTCAGAGATCCTTCAGGTCCTGTACAAAGTTATTTTTATTTTCCTTTCAGTCAAAGTGGTGAGTATATCACAGCCTTAAAAACTAAGGAGACAATTCTTAGCTGTCCTGGTTTGCTACTCCTGATTAGTAGCACGCTTCACTGGAATCTCCTGCATAGGGATAATGCATAAACTACGGGGAATAAAAATCTCAAGGCTGCTTATTTTCAGCTGTGTGCATGAAAAATTATTTGCATTTTTACATTATGTGGTTATTAAGACCCTATCCTAAGGAAGACCTTATCCTAAGGAAACAAAGAAGTAGTGGCTTGCAGCCAACAGACTGCATCCATCGTCAGCATGCTCCTCTTTGGAGAATGCTGTACCTGCCCACACTCCTATCTCTATTAAGAGTGAATAAAGCTGGTAGGCATGTTGTAATGTGAATGACTTCTGTGTGATCATGGCTAATTATCCTCTAACCAAATTAGCCAGTTTGCTGCTTAGAATATTTTTTTTTTCCTGAGTAAGGGCAAAAGACTCTGGAGGATGTATCCTCTCATATCCTTGGAGCAGAGAAAGAACCAACATGAGATTGTGTTTGTAGCTGTAATAGGCTCATAAAGCCCATGTATACTGGGAATACATACCATGCTTCTTGGCATGCTGTCTGAGTCCTTTGCCAGGATTATGCACTGTTAGTGTTTTGAGAGGCAGAGAGTTTTCATTTACTGGGAAGAGTATGGTTTTTGGAAATTAAGCAGATTGATAATACAAAAGAAAACTTTTTATGGCCCTTTAATAAATGAGTGCCTATTCTGGCCATTATCTGGGAATTTAAACATCTTACCAGGCAGATAGACCAAAAAGCTATACTTGTTAGTGTTGTTCTAATTATTTTGTATGTCACTAAGTGATTTACAGCCAGAAGTAATTTTTGGAATTGTTACCTTGCTCTCTTGAGCAAGGATTGTAACGCTGAAGAGGTGACAAACATAGCTAACCAAGGAAGTCTTGGTATTTTAAGTATGTTTCTATCTAATTATAGAATTAATGGTGGAGATATAACTGAAGGTAGAAGAATTAATTTCCTTAAATATGTTTATAACTTTTTAAAGGTCCAGTTATTTTCAGAGCCTGAATTCAAGGGTAACTGCCAAGTATTTGAAAAAACCACAAGATGTATTGATTCATTTGCTGTGAAGTCTTCAAAAATTTTAGATGGCAGGTAAGTTATATTGAATGAATACTGCAAAATGAACAAAATGGTAAAAGTTCTAGAAAAGCAATCAGCTTTCTAACGCATGAGGTGGTTACACATATGGGGACTTACAGAGTACAATGCTTTCCCATTTGCACATCAATCTTTCAGGACAAAACATTGTAAATAATGTGTCTGCATTTTACTGGCACAGATGTCCTAAGAGGAAACTTCTCCTCCTTCTTTCTGCAGCTGCATAGTGTATGACCAGGAGGAATTCGCCGGTAACCAGTATGTGCTGGAAGAAGGGATCTATCCTGATTTGACAGCAATGGGTTGTTCACCCCAAGCAGTTCTAAAATCTTTACGGATCATAAATATTGTAAGTGAAATCTATCAGAAATACTGATAAAATAATATTGATAATATTAATAAAGATAAGGACAGTGATGATTCCCCATTTTTTGCAACAGTAAAAATTCTGGGGCACACATACAAGAGAGGAGGGTTTGGGTTGGGGGGAGGTTGTTTGTTTGTTTGGGTTTGGTTTTTTTTCTGTGCAATAGCAGTTAAATGTCCTAGCTGCAGTTAGGTTTTCTTGACCTCTGTGCTGTTTTTGTAAAGGAGAAGATGTTACAGAAGTAACTGCCTGGGACGCCTATTCTTAATAACAGCCTATAAGAGAATTTCTGTAAAGAGTCAAGTCTGTTTCCCAGTAGGAGAGACCACTTAGAATGGGTTGAGAAAGTGGTAGGACAGTGTGAAGAAATATCTGTACCATGGACCTTGTTTTTGATGCATATTTAAAAAGCAGGTTTAATTAAGCAACTTTGCATTAAATACATGTAATTATAAGACACTGTTATCATCAGTACAATGGAATTTGAGTTAATCACAAAATAATGTACCCTTCTAGATAAGGTAAAGCAACACCCAATACTCTTTGGCAAAATCAGGAAGCGTTGTTATGTGTGGTGGATACAAACTAAACTACATTTACATATTTTGTAACTCATCAGTGGCCAGGAACAAGTTTTCTCAAGCCTAGAACCAATCATTATAATGGATCACTTAGGGAATCAGCAAGTATCTTTTAAGATCAAAGTAATTATTAGCAAAATGGGGTCAAGATTCCAGGAACTTAGAGCAACATGAGGAGATGGTACTGACTTTAAAAAAAAGGAGGAGTTCACTATTGAACCTCTTCTTGAATTTGGCAACTTTATTGCACTTCACTGTAATTTTGGTAACCTTTCAGTGGTGTTCCAGTTGATGAAGCAGAACTAAAATGTCATCCTCTTTCGTGGCTCTGGAGAATTTTGATGTACTCTGTAAACAAACAACTGTAGCAAGTACATCTGACTTCTGAACTCCAGTTGTCTAGTAGACAGATCATATTAAAAATAGAATTGTTTCTAGCCAAGCTTGGTGGGTGATCACCACTCATTAAAATAAGCTTTTCTGTACATGTCAGTGGTCCCTGGGTTTAAAATGCTGGTTTCAAGCTGGAAGGATCATCTTACTCTTAAAAGATTTACTATTTGTGACAGAGACTTTTGCGTTAAAACAGAAATGCCAGTTCTGTACTTCGTTAAGTTCTTTACACTTGTGAAACTTGTTCTAGCCCTACATTTTATCACACTTCAGACAGTAGTACAGAGCTGCATCTGTCTGCAAATGAAGCTGCTGCTTCCTTCTTCAGAGGCTCCCTAGCTGCAGAGGAGAATGGGTTACTTTGCTCATTGGTTTATTAGCAAACCAGAATAGAATGATAATTTTTAACTACTTATACTGTTTGTTTTTCATGTTTTTTTCCACAAGCTTGAACCTCATTATTTTAGCTCCTGGTTTCACCTGTCAGACTTAGTTTGGGACTGTGTTTTGGCAGTGCCAATCTTAATTCCTCCCCACCATCTGCCATTTCTATAACTGTCCGCAGGATTTCTCATGACATTTCTATGCAAGAAGCACCTTTGCTATTTTAATGTCATTTTACTGTATTTATCTAGTTAAACTCCCCTTTGCAGGGATCATTTTGGAAGGGACCATAAAAAAAGGAAATTAAAGGGATATTTGATACACTTGTAAGTGAAAGCTTTTTTTTAAATAATGAAACTTATGAAACTATATTAAGGGATGTTTATAAGCTCAAGGGTTTTCCACTATGTCTTGTGCTTGCTTTGCATGCTCCACATGGTTGTGCTGTAGATAGAAAATAGCATTTTTCCTTCTCGAATTTGACACATGTTCTTCCTGAGCGTACTATAAAAAACAGCTGTGAATGTGATTTATACTTGAACAGTCATCTGAAATTACTTTTTAATGAGAAACTCTGTAGAATAACTAAATGTAGATATGCAGGAACACCAGCTTGGTACAGTGCAGTACACGGGAAGTACTGACAGAAAATTCATGAGCTGACCTTGTACTTCTCACTGTTTTATATAACGGTGTTGCTGCTGAATCAAAAAAATGCCCAGTGTAAGGTCTGGCAGAAAATTGGAGGATTTCCTTTTCTGTTTCTGTTTTCTTTGCAAGAAGATTATTTATAAAGCATTGCATGAGGCTGAAAGGCTGTTGCCTGAGAAGTTGCATGTCTCAGAGGGCAGGTGCCAGTCTGTAAAAGGGCTTAGAGTTCAGAGGCACTGGGACATCATCACAGTGTGACTGGTCCTGTTGGGCTCTTTACCCATGGTGATGCATGACAATCTAACTGGTGTTGCCTTTCCTGGTGGGGCTGAGCATACTTTGATTTTAGAGTAAAGTGAAAAGGCCTCTCCTGATATTTTCCACAGCCCAGCAGCATGTGTGCCCATCAGGAAGCACAGCTCAGCTGCTGTGTGATAAGCTGCTGCATAGGTAATGGTGATGCTCATGCAATGCTGTCAGCTGAGCCCTTAAACATCTAAAGGAAGATTAAAGAAGAATTTAAGCACTGTCTAGAAATTGGTAGATGGGAGGTCTTGCCTAATAAATTCACATGGAAGCATGCATATGAGCCGCCACGCATGCATGGAGCCAGCTCTGCCTTGGAGGGCCTGTTTCCATGCCTGAGGCTGGATGGGAGTCTGTCGAGACTTTGCGTCATGTCGGGCGTTCCTGATCCAGTTGATCTGTGAGCGTGCTGAACACATGCCAGAAGGAAGGAGCGCTTCTGGCTGTGGCCTTGGCTTTATGCAGTTGTTGGCTGGAAGATTTGTGAGAAAGGGAGTGGCAGTGTCATTTCTGTCTATGAGTGTACACAGTAACACCAGGACACCAAGGCTTAATTGACTTTACCCTGGGGAATTTCAAACCCTACCTCCCAGCTTCCACAGGAAGGCCTTCATTATGACAGGTTTTTTTCAGTCCACTACAGATACCTTGCCCCACAGAAGAGTCCAAGGTTCCTTTTCCAGAAGACATTCAAATTGGATTCACTGTGGCACAAGCTTCATGTGGGCAGAATCCCTCTGACACCAGAAGCATTTTGACAGAGGCGAAGAATCATCTCCTCGTAGCAATTTGGAGGATTCTGATGTTACAGTTTTCACTTGTCATGAATTTTACATCAATAGCATGAATCTTGAGTCTTTTGTCTAGTCAGAGATTGAAGTTGCTGTAGCCTACTGTAAAAGTTAAAAATTAATGCAATAAGTGATAAGCAGTGCTGACAAGGCTGTCATCATTTGAAGCTGTGGAAATCAATATTATCTTACTGTCTGTTCTCCTCTTTGTATGAAAATTCCCACAAGTGGGGGTTAGTGCAATGGAAGAGAGATACGGCATTGATTAAAATGTATTTTAAAACATACTTAAGGTATTGTGCAAGAATCAGCCACAGAGGTCTTTGTGCCTGAAGATGAGGAAGTTTTATGTTCTTGCGAGAAGATCCCCCGAGTATTTTGTATAAGGGTTTTTTATGACTTTTCAAGTTTAAGAAGAGAGTTGAAGAGCAGAAACATTCAGGGGTTTTGATCTTAAACAATCAAGAAGAAACCTCTGAAATAAAAGTGGTATGTGGAGTACTGATCTTCACAGTCACCATCGGAGTTCCAACATCCTATAAAAGCACTTATCTTCCTTTTGCAGGAGCTGTCTGAGCCCTGCATAGCTCTTTTTGAAAAGATGGGTTTCCAAGGAAAGAAAATCGAATTCAGTACAGAAATCTTAAATCTTCAGTTCCTGGGATACAATCCTCGAATAGCTTCAGTTCAAGTCCTTGGCGGCATGTAAGTTTAAAATCACTTTTTGATTCTTTAGAATGAAGTACTTATTCAATTTTACAGGTGTAATGGAACCACAGAACGTAAAATTAGAATATCATAATGTGTGTAGTACATTAATACCATTTTGTCTTACAGGGCATTTTCATATCCTGTTTCAATAATATGTTATCACTGTTATCATGCCCTGTGCTAGGAGTTGAAATGAATTTGAATAAAGCTCTCAAGGAAACTTCGTGTCTTCTCTCATGCCATATTATAAAAATCAGCTTGGATAGCATCCTTAAAACCAACTTCTGTGCTCTTGGTTTAGGTCATGGTCATAAAACCTAACTTGGTTTGTGATCTGTGTCATAAGTTCAAAATGTTTTTTAATAAGTCTTTATGGTCATCCTTTAACATCTGCTATGGGCACAGAGTTACAATCAGACCATGGTCTCACCTCTTTTGGTGTTAGTAGTAATAATCCCTTTTATTCAGGAATTGGATGAGAATCTAGCAGTTAGATTTGGTAGGTGGTTTTAAGTAATTGTGTTCTCTAAAGGTATCCTTGACTATCTTGTAAAAAATAGTCTGGGATGAAGTTTAAAAGCTGTTTGGAAGCATTTTTAAAACTACTGTCGTATATTCTAGGATTCCACCAGATCTGTTAAATTCTCTTTCTGTTTTTTCCCCTGTTGTTAACCTCTACCTCTAAGATACTTGCCCCCAGTTTTGGTGGTTTTTGTAGTTTGGAGGTTTTTTTTGTTTCTAATGATAGAGCCATGTTACTGTTGCTTTGCATTTAAATGTGTTCTTTTGAAGAGGTAAATTTCCAAGGTGTGTGGTAGAGATGCTGTGGGTAGCTTAAGACTGCCCTCAAGTGGATAGCTAATAAGCAAATTTGTCGAGTAAACCTTTTTCCCCATCTGGATAGGCTGGTCAAATGGTTTCCTTAGCACACTCAACTGAACTTTGAAACAATATAAGAAAAGGTTCACGTTTGTAATCTGAAGCCTCCCAAGGTTTCATTATCTTTCACCACAATATAGTTGATTCTCACGTTCCATAGCAGGAAGTCAAACATCAAGTTACTTCTTTGCCAATATCATGATTCCAAGTAATGAAATTGTGAATTGTGTGTGTTTCCTGTCCAATGAATATATTTGGGTTTTTTTTTTGGTGGATCACTGGAAACAGAATATGAAAATTCTGATTTCATTATAGCAGTGTCAGCTGTTGAAATGTGTCAAAATACAGGGTTTACAGTTTCCTTGCCCCTGCTGCCTCCCTTATTGAAAAGGGTTTCATCTTCTCTTCCATTTATAATTCTCTTAATTTCATACCTGGGGAGAAGTCTGGTGACAAATCAGTCAGAGGAAGGAGGTAACCTGAAAACGAGCATATTGAGTGTTCATGTACACAACCCCTCATGGCTACTGGACAGTCCCAGGACAACACTGTGAGGAAACTCTAGAAATTGCACTGTATGGCAGCCTATTTTGAAACTCAGACATAATTCATTGGCTGTACCTATAATGGAGAATCAGAAGTTGGGTTCTGACAGATTACACTCAATGTGTGATTTTAAGCGTAGTTGGATGCATGTTAGGGAACGCTAAACAAATTTTTTCTATATGCACTCTTGCTCTGTCTCTTCCCCACCCGCCATGCAGATATTTGGAAAGAAGAGAGATGTTATGAAATAAAACCTCTATCAAAATACCCAAGAGAACTTCACCTTGTTGCAGTTTCCAGTACTTGCTTGTTCCAGTCTGCATCCATAGTAGTTCTTTCTCACATGAACCAGGCCTGTCCAAATTCAGATACACAAACCAATTGGTTCCGCACCTGCAGCAAAGTAGCATTTACAGCATATAGATCTGTGCTTCTTGAGGAGTCACAGTGCCTCCTCAAAACAAATGGTATTTAAAAGTTAGGGTCTCCCAAGAAAATGCCTTGCTTCATTCAGCTTGTAATTTTTAAACAATAGAACTCTAAAATTCAAACTCCTGTGTACCCATCTCAATGTGGCTGATCTAAATCAGGATGTTATTTTATTATTTTTCAAGGCCCGTTGCAAAGAAGGCCATTGGCTTTCCAAAGCTAAGCACTACTACACTCTGGGACAGATTTCTATTAAACTCATTCACTGATTCCAAAGCCGAATTTGGCAGTTAAAACATTGTCTTATTTTTTTCTCCTCATAGATGGATAATTTATGAACACGGTAATTACAGGGGACGTCAGATGTTGTTAACACCAAATGAAATTCCAGACTGGTATAAAGCCAGTGGCTTTTGTCAGATAGGTTCTCTGAGACCTTTACTGCAGGTGAGTGGGCTTTGACATGAGCTCATTGAGCACTAATTTGTATCTTGTCATGGGGTTGGGGAGATATATGCAGTCGAAAGCAGCGTTACAGCCTTGTCACAGTCATGTGACAAACTTTAGCATTGGCAATTGTGTAAAGAAATCACTCCAGAGTTTTGTGTGTAATAAAAGCTGTTTGAATATGCTACATGGCTTTGCAGTTACACTGCTTAAACTGTTCATTAAGCGTCCTTTAAACCAAAGTACAGAAGACAGCATATAAGGATTAATTAAGGATTAATAAATAATGGCAATAACTGCTATATATAAATAACTTTGTTTCATAACTTGCACTTAGACTGGTTGCTGGCATACTGTGTGTACTATATGCATTATTTATGGAACAAGAAAATTGGTTTAAAAAAAAAAAGATACTTCAGTTAGTAGTGATTCTGTGTTGATTTAAGAGGGAAAGTCCCTCCCTGCTTATTACTTGGCAGAATAATTTGCAAATTTAATGCAAAATTGATTCTTGTCATGCCCTCTTTATTTTGTTCTCTAAATAAAGACCATATGATCTTGTCCAATGGTACAGCAGTCCTGGGAGCTTTAACATCTGAGGTTCTTGCTGAGCCATATTTCATTGGAGAAACAGCTTTTTCTAATTCATAGGTTACTTGTACCTGTAACCAACTGCAGTTGCTTGCTGTCATAGCTTTCTTTGTATAGCCTTAAGCAGAACTAGGATAATGCATTTTGTGTGCCCTGCTGAGAGCTTGTCTGAACAGAAGTGTTCATGTGTAATAGGCCACACAAGTGCACCCTTAATGAAAGCTAAGAGCATCTAGAGAAGGAGTTAGCAGAGAGAAGTTAGTTCTCTGAATTAAAAATTTTGAGCTCTCCATTGTGTGCTGATTTCAGTGCATAGGAAAGCCTAAAACTCTCATTCAGAGTGGAGAGTTCTCACAGCTTGTCTCGTCCAGATGTTTACAGGCTTCTGAATTAAATTCTCAAATAAAAAACTTAAGCTTTCAGAAAGAAAGAGGGAGGTTTGGGGTTCAGCACTGGCAGTAACTGCTCTGAAATGAACTCAGAGCAGGATGTGTTCTCTGCTGAGATAGTGGTTAAAGAGTTCTTTTGTTTTGTGCAGAAACGTGTGTACTTCAGGCTTCGAAACAAGGAAACAGGAAAATTCATGTCAGCTGATGGAAACCTAGATAATCTGAATCTTCTCAGAATACAGGTTGCAGAAGATACAGACACAGATGATCAAATCTGGGTTTATCAGGATGGATTCATAAAGTGTCGGGTAAGGTTTGAGTTCAATGTGCATTTTCTCTTTTCCTCTCCAGTAGTAGGGCTTTATGAATTTAATTCCTACTGCAGCATCTTCATTTATTTTATAGGTTTAATCTTTTTCAACTATAATGTAATCTTTCTGTAGGGAGTTGGTTTTTGTGGGGTTTTGTTATAATCAACTCTGGCTTTTTCAGGTGATACAAACTAGTTGTATGATACTTTTTTGATATAATGGAAATTTTGAAAGAAAGTATTGTGAAAGTATCAAAGCAGGGGAGACCTTTTAAAGTACAGACCCTTCCTGATAATATTTTGAACTATGCATACCTTGCAGTGGGACAGTTAGTGTAATGTAGGTTGATATTTGTACTGGTTTAGGGCAAATTTGGGAGGAAACAGATGATTAAAAATACAAACATCATAAAGTCATCCTAGGACAATATCCTATTCTGCATTTAGGTAAGCTTAAAGATAAAATCCCACTCCGCTGAGCCGTTTAGGGGTGGGGTTTTTTTGTTTGTTTTCTGGTTATCCCTGTATTTGTCAAATCCATTCTTTTTCCTTTCCTCTCTACAAGTTTCCAAATGAAGCCCTACTTTTCTCACAGTCCATAAAACTAATCATGTGCAAATTGTCATTGAGGTGAGCAGAGGTATGCACAGTTCATATAATGTCTAAGCATGAACAGTCTTAGGTAGGGATGCCAGCCAAAAGAAAATTAAGTTACTTTAATACTGTTAAACAGCTTGACTGCAAAGAATCATGTGAACTTTTTCTATAGGATTGTATAACTTCAAAGGAGCCATTTATAACTATGTCATCTATGCTGGAGGGAAGAATCTTACTGTTAATAAGCTAAGGCATTGTTCGGACATGTTTACAGGATACATGCAGTTGTAAAAGGGATTTATGCAGACAGCAAAATGGTGCAAAGTAAGCTAAAAGCTTTAATATGACATACAAAAGACTTCTCTTTTGATGGTGCTTCTCAAACATGTCACTGAAAGTTTTCGTATTGAGACAGTGTGGTACTATATGGCTTTGGATAAATGCTCCTGGTTTTTCCCCCTTTTTCTGTATCTCATAAAGCAATTTTTCTGTGCATAGAAAATACACAACATGTGCTGTATAGCAATCAGGTAGCTTAGTGCAGAGTGCAAGCTGGCAACATTGATCCTAAGTGACTGAGCTCTTACAGAGCTCTGCCATCTTTCTGGTGATTGGTAGTAAATCCATTTTGCACAAACCAAAAATTGGGTTTTACCACATATTACAAAGAAAACTGAGCTCCTGCGTGGGTAGCTACCTGCACAGAGGCAGACATAGGTCACTGGAAGAACCTCCACGTTCCTGTAAGCTTGTGTCATCTCAGTGACTGAGTCATGAGATGTGACCCTGAGCTGTGCCTGGGATTTTCAAGGAAGGGCTGTTTTAAGTATGTGGGATAACCAGTAAGCAAGACAGGAAAGTCATTCTGCTCTTCTTTCAGAAACAGATATGAATGCAGGTCTCCTTATTCTTTATGAGTTTCCTGGAAATGGGTGAAGTTCTGGCCTAGTGGACCTAATGTCTAAGCTGAGAGTTTTCCTAGTCCCACTAGAGAATGCTTCAGATACAAGTGAGAATTTCACAACTAAATCAACTTTCTTTAATTCTAGGTTATGATAGTCAGAAGTATGACTTCTTTAAGAAATAGTCCTTTCAAAAGTACTTGTAAAATAACAGGGCCATTTCAACAATGAGTGTTCAATCTGCCACAGAAGTGCATTCAGTAGTTAAAAAGGTGCAGTTTATGGTGATCTACTGAAAATTGCTGTTTATCTAGAAAAATTAACTGTTACTTAGTTACAGCCTTAATACTCTTTTGAAATATGCTTAATTTTTGCCAGCTCTTTTTTTAACCAAGAAGACATTTGCAGGCGTTTGGAATCAAGTAATACAAGTGACTAGGAAAAGAGTATAGAACAAAGAAGCAAATATTACTGTGATTCCCTGTGAAATTCATACCGTTGATACTATGCAGTTATGTCCTTTATATGAAAAAGTTACTGCAAAACTAGAAATGATTGGGGGAAAAAAAATGCTCAGAGGAAATGGTCATTCCTAAATTCTGTTCTCACCTGATGATATAGCTCCTATTTGATTTAAAAAAAAAAAAAACAGTGGACAGTAGAAGTAATGCCATTTTGAATATTTGCTGTTGTTTTTTTCTAATGACACAGATGGCAGAGGATTGCTGCTTGACAATTGTTGGAAATCTTATAACTCCTGGCTCTAAACTCGGTCTGTCATTTGAGCGGAATGAAGACAAACAATACTGGCATATTAGTCCCGATGGCAGAATTTATAGCAAGATGAAACCCAAGCTGGTTTTAGATATCAAAGGTAAGCAAATGTTATCTCATTACATTGGGTCTTAATTACATGGTATTTGCAGTGGGATACACACTACATGTGCCTATAAATTAAGGATGGTGCTTTAGTTGCTTTAATCTAGAGGCAAAAAATACCCGATCAACTAGTTTGACCTCTTGAATTATACAGGCCCTAAAACTTAATTTAATTTCTCCTGCGTACAATTTAGTAACTCACAGCACTTGCTTATCTTGTATTCTCAGTGTCCACTCACTGTAGATAGCCTCAGTTAATTTTTGGGCAAACGTGAGTATGATTATTTAAAATGGTGAAGCAAGAACAACCTAACTTCTCATTAACTTTCATTTCTGTAAGTGCAGATTTTCTTACACAGTAGTTGTAGATGCAATAGCCAAAGGATATTAAGAAAGCAAAAGCAGGTTTATATATTGATGTGATTAGATGCAAAAAGGTGGGGTTCTTTTGTTTATTAATGGCTATGCCTATATGGCAAGCATGAGATTCTGCCATAGTAGCTTGGCGTCTGTGAGCACTTGATGTGTATTTTGGAGTCACTTTTATCATAGTAATTTGATTTGTATAGATACTGTTTCTGAACTTTTCAGAGCTTCATAGAAGGTCTAAAAATGTAGAAAATTGGATGATTAGCAGAATTGGCATAATCAGATGTTCTTACATAATTGCTTTTTTTGTGAAGGGAGTAAACATTTTCTATATCTGTTCAATTAACTGTTTTAGCTGTTTTAAAATTGATTTTTAATTGATGCTGTGACATTAATTATGTCAATTACAACCACCACTCGCCCCAAAAAAACCCAAACCAACCAGAAAAATAGCATAGTCAACACTCAGCACTTTAGAACCAAACAGGACTGAACATCTAGAATCATAGAATATCCTGAGCTGGAAGGGACCTAGAAGGATCATCAAAGCCCAACTCCAGGCCCTGCACGGGACACCCGAACAGTCACACCATGTGCCCAAGAGTATTGTCTAAAAGCTTTTGGAACTCTGTCAGGCTTGATGCTGTGACCACTTCCCTGGGGAGCCTGTGCCAGTGTTCAAACATCCTCTGTTGGAAGGGTGTTTTCCTAATATCCAACCTAAAACTCCCTGCTTCGTGCCGTGCCCTCAGGTCCTGTCACTGGTCAGGGAAGAGATCAGTGTCTGCCCCTCTTCCCCTCACCAGGGGAACTGCAATGAGGTCTCCCCTCAGTCTCCTCCAGGCTGAACAGACACAAGTGACTTCAGCTGCTCCTCATCCAGCTTCCCCTCAAGGCCCTTCACCATCTGTGTTGCCCTCCTTTGGATGCTCTCTAATAGCTTTATATCTTTTTTATATTGTGGTGCCCAAAAATGCACACAGAACTTGAGGTGAGGCTGCTCACTCAAGGGGAGCACAGAGCAGAGTGGGACAATCACCTGCCTCTGCTGGGTAGGACTATCAGCACTGTGCAATCAGGGTTCTCTGACATCTGATCATTATACAACAGTGGCACAAAGAGTCACAAATTCTCCTTACTGCTATAAAAACCTAGTGATGATTAATTACAAACTTAGCAAAAACACTCCAGTTCAAGGAGAATCTCTAGTCACAATGACTGCGTATCTTTTTCTAAAGTCCATTCCAAGTTGCACCAAACAAGCAGAAATATGACTGCATTGCCTTTTCTTCAGTTAATCACATTAAAAGCAATTACGTAATGTATACATTTATAACTGAAGAACTTTACAATGGATAGGTCTGGTGGTGGAAGTATAGACACACTCTTAGCTTTAAAACAAACTAAATCTGTACAGTAAATACAAAACAGTAGATACATTTAGCTTTTATTTGGGAATGCCTAGTAGGAACATTGCCTGTTTCTGCCAACTCTGCTGATCCGTTCTGGACCATAAATTGTGCGTTAAAGAATTCCTCAGCAAATGCAGTTGTGTAACTGTGCAGTTGCCAATGCCACCTTGTGGATAAACTAGCATAGCACAAAGCCTTGTCCAGAGCACCATGCTATCAAAGTAAATAGTCTCTATCCACTGAAAAAAAAATCCCATCTTTTCCTATTTTAACATGTTTACATTCTATCAGACACCACTTAAAAACAATTTTTGCACTCACAGTGATAACTGATCTACAAAAAATAACATTAGCTACATAGCTCAGTATGTTACATTCATCACAAGCTTTCAGCTGCCAGGCTTGTCTTTTGCTCAGTCAGGGAGGTTGAGGCAATTGGGGTGCAGAACAAAAAAGACAGTGTCCATGTCCATGGGAGTGTCCTGGTGCCTTGTATAAATAGTTGGCACAAATGGCTGCTTCCAGTGGTGCTTTGCAGGTGTGTTGTACTACAGGAAATGCATGTGTCCTACATTTTTGCAGTATATACTAGATCTGAAGGGAAAAAGCCATCAATTCTGACTTTCAGCTCCAGTGAAACATGTCTTTGCTTCCCAGTTTCTTAAGTCAGAATATTAATAGTGCTCTTCTATGAGAACATGTTTGGCATTGCACTGCGTAAGTAGATTAAGCTCTTCTAAGAAATGTTTCCATTTTGCATTCGGATAGGTTCAGCTGCTAGTGGAAACAGCTGAACATTGGGTGACACATTGTGCATGATGACTTGTGATTCATCTGGTCAAAATAAAGGATTATAATGGCAAAGAGTGAACGAGTGCCAGACCTTGTCCCTGACATGGTCACGTGTGTATTGTCTGTTAGAAGCAGGACTTCATCATCTTAAAATCTTCACTCCATTTTTAGAGCCAAGTGACAACTGACAACCATTGCAGAAAAACTGAATAGTCAAGCGTGACTTTTGGGATGTGATAGTCTTCAAGGAGCTGCACCTGACTGTACTGCAGTGTTTCTTTCCTTTTCCATCCAGGCTGAAAAAGCTGAGAAACTGAATTGCTAAAGGAGTGGAGAGAATAAGGCAGACTGTTCCTAGTTAATTCAAAAACTGTTTCAAAAATAAATTCCAAATGCAGGCAGTGATGAAAATATGTTTGTCTTCTCAGAGCTGTGGGTCAAAGAGAAACTGTCTACACCAGCTCTTACTAGAGCTTTTTTGAAACCTGGAGTATTTGTGTCTTATTTCAAAGATAACCTCCCCTCTCTGACATTTCTCTCTACAGGAGGCACACAGTATGATTGCAACCATGTCGTCGTCAACACAGTCAACGAAGAAAAGTTAACGCAGTGTTGGGAACCACTGGTTGTATAAACCCAGTGAAGCAAAGATGATGTTTGAATTGGCCACTGTTCTGGACACTGGTATTGGCACTGCCATCTCTGAAGGATACAGGATCAACGATGAGAGTTTTGTCTTTTCTTCACCATTTTAAAAAGAACAAGCAACAGAATGATTTCGCCTCCCTATCCAAGATTATTTTCCCTATAAAAGCTTGAGTATCTCAAAACCTTCTTTTTTCTTTGTTTTTAAATCCTTACAATTCAGTGTTGGATAAAGAGTGGCAGTATGCCTCAGGCTAGAAGGGAACAAGTGAATGTGGGAGAGACCCCATGGAGTTATGTCAGTGAGTAGTTAACCCAGAATAGTCAGTAAGTGTAACTTATTTTATAAAGGACAGGAGAGCAGTGTGTATGTGGGTATAGCAGCTTGGACCTATGGGATGTAGTATAAATATTCACTATGGGAAATTAATATATTTGGTTCACTAGAACAAACTTAAGTTTACTGAAAGTTTGAAGACTGCTAGTACAGCACATCCAAAGACCTTTTTTTAACATGTGGCTTCAAGTATAGTTAGTATGCTAATATAGTAAGTCCTAAATTAAGAAAAAGATCTAGATTTTCTCATGTATAGAGGATGTAAAGTAGCAGATATTTTGTTAGAAAAAGAGAGGGCTGGCAAAAGGATGCATTGGAATGTGAAGAATTTGCCCATTTTCTAGGTTGCTTAGCTTCTTGAGTTGTGGGTATTTTTCTTCTTTGCTAAGACACATTTGTACCTTTTAAAACAGTTTCAGTAAGTAGAGTCTTACTGAACTCCAAAATCATACAGGAAACAAGAATTCTTAGGGAAGGTATTACTAAGGGTGACTGCAACAGCCTGTAAGTGCTGTGCTTACTGAGTTTTCCAGCCACTGCCTGCTGGGCTTACCATGAGGAATGCCCAGCTCCTTCATATTTCTGGAGATATTGGAGAGCAATGTTTGTGGTGGGCTCCTGGCTCCCTGTTGGACAGAAGTGTCAGACTCCTCTAGGAAGGGGCACAGCCAAGCCTGGATACATGCCCAGCCACAAGGGCTGTGCCCATTCCAAGTGTCATTGGTTCAGTAAAGAGCTTGTGACAAGTAGGATGTTCTGATGACTGCAGGAGGTCCTTCTGTTGCCCTGCTTTGAACCTTAGTTTTCCTTAATAATGTTGGCAAAAAGGTAAAATACAAACTCTGGTACTATGCTGCTGTGTTTTGTTCTGGCTTAGACCAGTGTTATTACAAGCTGCTCCGAGGAGCATCCAGGCCTTTGTCTTGCATAGTAAGTTTGTTTAATATTAACACTTTCATTACTATTGTATTGCCTCAAAGGATACTGGTGCTTTTACTATTAGCACCCTAGAAGTGCCTTACTAATTTTCTTCTTTTTGTAAAGATGCACTGAAGTTTTGTTGCTCTGAAATGTGCTGCTTTTAGTCCTTAATAGAAAATATGTTGTTACTGGTTCCAAACAGTGGTACTCTGTCATATTGATGTGCTCTTGCTATATATAATATAGCATTTTACAAATAAATTTAAGTTAGGTAACTTTTTATTGTAATTATTTTTAAAGATAGAAAGGTGACATTGTATGGTTAGTTTTGCTTTCATCTTGTGCCTATCTCTGTCCATAATTCCTCTGAGACAGCCAGCCCCTGAGGAGTGAATACATGGTGTGGAATAGCTGCAGGCTCTGAGGAATAGGTGATTCTTCTATACAAGTATGTGCTGAGTGCATTTGTGCATGGGGCCACCATTCACACGGCTGCCACTTCTGTCCCCTGGTGGAAGTGCTGCATGACATGGTTTGTGCACCACCACAGCTGCACTGCAGTAAATAGATAGCTATCATTTCAGAGATTGCCAGTTTCCTTCAATCCATCTACATAATTGCAGGGGATGTTACTCCATAGCCCATCCCTGGTAAAATGGCAAGTTGAAAAACAGCCCACCAGACACACCCCCTCCAGCGCTGATGAGACACAGCAGGAACAGGGACACAAAATCATGTCTACCCTACCTGCATAAACACTGCAGCTGAATCTGGGCCGGGAGCTGGGCAATTAGAATAATTATCAGTTACAGATTGATTTTGTTCCATGCTTCTGTTTAAATTAGCTATGTCATGAGAGAGTTGCCATAACAAGATCAAAGTATCAGTCTAGAGACAGTGATGTGACGATTTAGTTCTGAGAATGAAATAGCTTGGGTAATAATCTACATTAGTGAAGGTAAATAGAACTAGGAAAGCCAAGGAAAAACAGCACAGGTTTCATATAGACAAGTAGGTAAGAGAGTGCCTCACCATTTCAGGACTTACACCTGAGAAATAAAAGCTCCAAGATATACAAAAGGAAAATGCTGCAGACTGTTCCTCTTACCCTAAGAGTGAGGGGTGTTCTGCAAAAGTCATAACTACATTCTTAACATGGTTTTCAGCTAGAAATGCCTAAGGGACATTAGTATGTCTTGTCTGTTTATTAACAATCAGTGTATGAAGGAATCAGAGGCTTTTCTAAAACAAGATTTGTAAGTTATGCATCCTGTATGAGCTTTTAAAAAAGAAATGCTACATAGCAATTCATGTTCAAGGACTGACTGCAGGTAGAATAACGATTAGAGATACTTTATTGTCTACTAATTACATTGATCACTGTTTTTCCACGTGCATGTCCTCCTTCCAATTTCAGAAATGCCTTTGGAACTTCAGAAAATGAGAAGACTTCATCAATAACTGGTTGAATCTACAGAATAAAGAAAAAATATCACTATATTAGGAATAAAGTAATGTATCACCCTCAGACTTCAAAACTGTATGAAGGAAGGGGGGAGGTTTCTTTAAAGTATGTAGGACAAAACTTGCCATGGAGCAAGCTTTTTAACATTTTTCAGGGATACCTCTGCATCCAGAAGAAGGCTTTCTGCTGCTCTTTGCCCAAGTTTTGAAACACCTCTACGAGCACAGTTTAGAGCCCTTACCTATGTCACCATGTAAGGCTCTAACTTCTACATCCTTTCAAAAACTGACACTGTTGTTTAGCTTTTTGTTGTCCACAATGATATACTAACAGAATATTTTTTCCCCTCATATTTCTCTACTGGTTTTCTTGTTAAACTCAAAATTCTCAAGGTGTCAGATATTTTAAAGATACCTATAAATCTGATGCCTGTCTGCATCAGTACATGGCTCAGTACCCTTAAAAGACCACAAATGAAGTAGAAAAAAAAGTCCACCAATGTTTGCTGCTGAATCATTTAACTATACTTGAAAACTCAGTGACTGTATTCCAGGAGGCAGAAATCATTATTAAGCCCAGCTTCCATCAACTGCTATTTTGACATTCATTTTGTGGAGTGGCCTTCTGGATTGTTTTAGCATTTCTAAACATTTCTAACAACAGTGAAATTACTTATTCACTCTTTCCATTATTAACTAAGGAGCGTGAAACCCCCAAAAGCATTTTCTTTAGATGTCATAGTGTACCAACAGAAGCAGAAGAAATTTCAACTCTTCTGAAAAATATTTGTCACTACTGGTCCAAGGGAAGAGGTTATTTTCTACTGTCAAATTCTGAGTCAGCATTCCAAATGCCAAAATAAGATTTGTCTACAGAAGTACCTCCCACATTTACCAAAGATATGCCTACCCTGAGGTTGGTCCTTTACCTTGGATCCCATAACACCACCCCAGTGGATGTCCTTGCACTGACCCTAATCCTCTTATCAGAGGAAAATATGACCAGTAGATGAGACGGCAGCTAGCACTTGCAGTGATGAAGATTTGAAGTACCAAAGATCCAAACACACTATTTACAGTGTTAGAAGAAGATCCTTTTCACTTGTGCTAGGGAAAAAATATCTTCTGCATTTTCCTTATAGCTGTGAGCATGCACCCTCTCTTGTTGAGTAAACCAGAACTGGTAATTTCTCAGTGCTGGCAGGACATGCATTGTGCTAGACAGAAAAGGAATACAGCAGCAGTAAGAACACAAACAATGTGCCAGCTTTGGAATGGTGCTGTCTTTCAAAAAGCTGCCTTGCTTTTACCATGAGGCAAAGGGTTTTGCTTTCAGACATGCTGCTTAGAAGGTGAGTCTGCGGCACTGCCAAGGAAAGATTTTCATACACACACACACACACATCTTCCCTAGCAGCAGTGCTGACCACCCAGCACCCTCCCCAACAGCACAACTAATGCTCTCTCATAGTTGTCTGTGCTCAGGGAAGTCCTTTTCTTAGATCTCCTAATTTCCTCTTCATTTATACACTGTGCCTTACCTTGATCTCCACTCCTTGCACTTATATAACTACTGCCTTTGCTTGTATGATAACAGTAATCCAAGACATCAGTACTCTTAACTTGCACCACAGTATCTCCTACTGTCTCTAGATTTTCCTTTCTACTTTGTAAAGGCAATCTTAGCCATAGTGTGAAACTTTACATGGCAGAAAATCAGGAATGAATGAACCTCTTCCAAAAAATGCATCAGAATTTGCAGACAAATAATTTTGAGAGCAACTGTGCAAATAAATATAGTCACCAAGTGCCTCAAAATTGCCATGCAGCAAGATACAAGGCTTAGTAATTTATTTCCCTTGTTCTGCCTGGACAATGTCTGTAAACCAGCCCCTAGCAAAGTGAGTAGCAACGCACAGCAGAAGAGCCACAAAGATACCCCAACTGCTGTGGAAGAAATGTTGGGTATAAATGATCATGTTCAAGACAAACTCATGTCTGGTCAGCATTCAGCACAGAATGGAAATGTTGTCTTGGACATCAGCAAAGTCAGGGACGTGGACTCAAGGCAGCAAAAACACTGAGTAAGACAATGGTTTGGGGTAAACTCAGCATCTGAGTGCAGCTGCAGCTGCTGTGACCATCAGCAGGAGGAACGTGCTGCTGATCAGTACTGACTGTTTTGAGGAGGACCAACCCTTGCTTTCATAGCAGATGCTTGGGAAAACACAGATCAGGAACCCTGTTGAGCCAAGCACTTGTACAGTACTTATTGTTAGTGGCAGCTGTGTATAAAGCTTCAATTAAGAGGGAAAAAAAGAGATACAGAAACCCAGCCTGCTGGTGCATGGACACAAGGCAAAGCAACAGGCTAGGAGGAGAAGAAAGGTATTCAGGGAAGAAAGCAGAGCAGCAGCACAGGGGAGGTGAAGTGCAAGGGATTCCAGGGAAAGGCAGAAGTTAATTTCAGACACATGCAGAAACTGAGAATATATGAGCAAGACGCTTAACTGTTCTGCTAACCCATAGTCCCTTACTGTAGGTTGCGGCTTATAACCCTGACAGAGTGAGGTATGTTACATCCTCAGCCTGTTGGGTAGAGTTCAAAGCATTGCATTTGAAAAGTGGTGACACAGTGATTTAGAGGAGCCCTGAATTCAGCCTCACAGTTCAAAACACCGTGTGTATTGCAGCCACCACGTGCTCAAAGCCCATCTGCTACATTGATGTAACCTCTAGCTTCATTTAAATGCTGGCTTTAGGCAGTGCTATAGAGAGACATGAATACCAAATTGATGATCCTGGCAATCTAGAGCATTAAACATTTTATCTGGCTGGCTGGACAGTCCCATTGTTTGAATAACCCTGAAAGGGCTGACCATGTTGCAGCACAGTGATTCATTCAGCCTTTACCATAATCCACTGACTAAGATAAAATTTCTTCCTGTGAACAGACAAACAAGTAGGGGAGCTCTGCTGTTTGTTGAATGTGTGATAATAAATGGAGATTAACTGGATAATAAAAACACTGCCTATTTACAGCCACGCATCAGTTCCTTGCCAGAGGACACCTATTTATTCAGGGAAAAGGGATTAAACTAAAGTCTGGGAGAGAAAGGATTACACATACCCACATTGAAATGTTTATCTGAAAACAGATTGGGCCTGAAAGGTATTTTCTTCCTCTTCATTCTCTCCAATGCAGGACACACTATAGAAATGAATCTCAGGTCTCTTGAAATGAACTCATGTGTTTGGAAAAATAAAAGGAGTAATTGCTGATGCTGATTAAGGCTATCCTACACACAGCACAGAGGTGGTGTCCCAGGCACTCCATCTCTGAATGCCGTAGGCAGAGAACAGCACTGGCAGGAGTTGACTGGTCAGCAAGAACACACTCCTGCTCATGGCAAGTTCAGGCCCACCCTTGGAGGTCCCACTTTCTGCGATAGCAAAGACAGTTTTAGTTTATCAGGAGGGGACAAGTGAGAAAACGTGAAAGGAATGGAGGCGGCTTTGACACTCTTGATAGCAAGAAGTCACTCCAATGAATGTGGAGCGTTTTCCTGCCACTGGAGGGAGAGCGAGAACCTTGAAATTCTCAGGAGAGCGATGAACTGAGCGCAAGCCTAGTTCAGAGCACAGAAGGACAAAAGTGCCCTTACCCAAAGGACAGTGACAGTGCACTGGCTCTCTTCCAGGTCTGCAAAGGATGGCCATGTCAGACCTGCCAGGCAGCCTTGCTTGGGAGAGTGCTTCCCTCCCAGCTGCTTCCTCCCACAGCACATCCCCTTCCTATGCCTTGGTTAGGCTGCTCAGGCTCCCATACACCACTCCACTGGAAAGTAACTTGTACATGCACAGAACAAAAGCTGCGATGTGCTCCACCAGACATCAAAATCCTCCTGAGGGCTTGCTGTAATGGAAAAGACCTGCCTGCTGTTTTGACTAGCTGAGTTAAAAGATAAAGGCCATCTTCCTCCAGAAATTACCACTGGGCCTAAATGCAATCTAAATGTGAGCACAAATGCAGAGCTTGAGAGTCTCCTTGGGCCTTCAGTGAGTCTCTTATCAATGTCAACAAGAATCGTGAAGAGAAATCATTAAAAAGAACAGTCCTTGTCCTGGAACTAAACAATTGGTTATCCATTTGTTACTTTATTGTCATCCCATGGGGGAAAAACATGCAGTTTTGGGACACTCCTACTTTAGCCGAGCATCTTCTCTGCTGTACTCATATTCCATGCTCCTTGGATCTTAATCTCACTGCTTTCTTCATTGTTTCTTCCCCTTAAAATGGCATGCGACAATGTATGCTGAGCCTCATACTGCTTACCAACAGCAGGTTCTAGGGTCACTCATCACTGAAGACAAAGACTGAAGCTCTTACCTTCTGCAACAGCTGCCTCTGGTCACATCTTGTACAGGTAGCTTTGCAACTGCACAGAACCAGCATAGAATCATAGGATGGCTTGGGTTGGAAAGAACCTTTAAAGGCAATGCAGCCCAACTCCCCTGCCATAGGCAGGGACACCTTCTACTAGACCAGATTGCTCAGAACCCTATCTTTGAATGTTTTGTAAAAAACTTGCCTTGTGTTTTTTATTAACTTGTGTTTCAGAGAATGTGCAGTTTCATCCATGAGCACAATAAAGGATCCAACAATACACCCATAACAAAAATGATGCTGCAGTGGTTAAGGCATGGGAAATGGAAGGCAAGTGTCCCAGGATTTAATCCCACAGCCATCTTACCAACAACTGTATTGTCAGGTCTTATTTGTTTGGTTATTAAGCCAAAGTACATTCTTTCATATCAAATCATTAGCAGCAGCCCACAGGAACTCATGAGTATCATGTACAATTATTAAAAATGCTAGCAGACAAAATCCAGTTAAGCAGGCTCTCAGGGTACAGTTCAGAGTGTAGAAAAGGCTTCAAAATCTCATTTGTTAATTAGCCCTGGCAGAACAGCTTCTACAGAACACAACGAAGAGCAGTAAGAAACTGGGACAAGCCCAGGACTGCAATATGTGCCAGCCTAGCCCGAGCTTAAATCAGTAGAAATAAGGAAGATCCTGGGTTTAGTTATGTACTGGACCATGCTGAAAAACTGTTAACTCAAGCAAAGCACAATTAATCTCTTCTGGAATCCCTGGTAAGACACATTCTTGGTAGTTGCCCTAATATTTATGCTGGTAATTACCGCAATCTCAGTCAATGTCACCATATACTTAAGACAGAAGCAACTTTGGTACAGTTAAATATAAATACATATTTACATAGGAAAGCATATCATATATAGTGATTAGAAGATTAGTCCTGCATGATCCGCATCTTCCCAGTCTCAGCAAACAAAATTCACAGCAGACAAGGGCTGCCTTGTCTGCACTTCACCCCTGCACCCTGCACTAGGCAAAATTCCCTCCTACACCAGGAAGCTAGAGCTCAGGACACCAGGACTGACTATCCACACAATTTACAATTACATCAGGTTAAGGGAACACATCTGATTAAATGCTTGGTAGATGATGATGAATTTTTTTCCAGACCTCATTGTGGTATAAGTGAATTTACATATTGAAACTCTATTTCCCCACAATATGCAGAATTTCCATTAGTGTCCTTTCACGGACACTTTGTGATGTAACCACACAGCACTTTCATAAAGAGCATAAGCAAGCTACCATGTCCTACAGGAACAGCAGCAGGTATGTTTTAATAAAAATCACAGTGGCTTTTTTTTGGGTGGCCGTGACAAAATGCAGATAGAGGTTCTTTTTGGAAGAGAAAGGGCTGAACAGACCTTTTTGCAACCCCTCCTTGGTCAACAACTCTGTGCTCTAGCCAACCAACCTGGCAAGCAAATGCACTGCAGCAGGAAAACAAAATTAAAAAAAAAAAAAGAAAAAAAAAGTGCAAGCTTTGCAACTTAGCATGAAGAAATATGGTCATGAGAACAAGTGTGAGTGATGGAAGAGAGTGGGAAGAAAGACTGATCTCTAGTTAATTGAGACACTTAAGTGTAGAAACCCCTATACTTAGGCACCCTAGTGCCTTTTTTAAGAAAGACTAAGGCAGGCACCACACAAGGGCTAGTTCTCAGGTATCTTAAGATACCTGATCACAGTCATAAAGCCTGGAATTACTGTAGAGAAAGCCACATCTATAGATGCCATGTTTGGAAAACATTCAAAAACTCAGTGTTAAATTCACTGTTTGATATTCATACAGCTGAGAGAAATGCAAAAATACAGCAGTAAGGGCCAGAGAAAAGGTGTTTGCAGAACTGTAGCAAGATGAATTTGAAGCAAATCAATATACACAGGTTAGCATACAGAGTCCAGAAGCTGTGATGACCTACATTAGCAGTAGGTGTAAGCCATCTTAAATCATGTCCATCCAAACAACTCTCAGAACCCATGGCATGTCAAGGTGGATGACCATATCCATTTGTGTTACTTACTTCCTGAATAGGAAAGACCAGGAACAGAAAGCAATCCAATTCCTCATTTTAACAAGGTATCTCAGAGCAAATCACCAAAGGTGAATAAAGGGCATTAGCCTTCATTAGTAGATCAAGAAATTAAGGTAGCAAAAGGTTATGTGATTTGTTCAGCATTACACAAGAAGACAGCAGCAGAGCCAAAGAACAGTCAGCATCCTGCCCTTCAAACCGTAACAGCAGGTGCTAAGTCCAAAGCATCTACTGCCTTCAGCAAAATGTATAATCAACACTACTCACAAATTACATTAATATAGGCATGCAGTTGTTGTTCCTATGGGTGCCTGTGCTGGAACATCTATCTAAAAAGCAAATATCAAAGAGAATTATCTATTCATTTCGTGATTGGAGACTCTGTTTGCCCTTTAGCCTTCCTTCTGCAAAAACAACTTTCACCCGTCAGCCCATCTGATGCAACAATGCTCTGAAGGAAAGAGTATTAAGCCACCAGAAACACTGCACACACACTTGTACTGCATTGAAATAGCACTGAATTACAATGAAAATGTCACATTTCTGTTGGGCTGCATGTTAACCCACATCCTATTACAGTCCTGCAGGAACACACAACACACTCAGTGCTCCTGCTTATGACACTAAGGAGTCTTCTTAGAAGTTAGAAGCTTCTACCAACTTAAGTACTTATATGAATTTGGCCTATTTTCAGCAAGGACTATATGACGTGTCATTAGGAGGAAAACACTGGGCAAGCAGCAAAAACCAAAATTGTCAATGTTAAATCCACAACACTGACCACAAATACGCCAAATTAATTCTTAACGAGCCTTTCAGTGATGACGCACACACCGAACAGTGTGCCAACAGATCTGTGTCCTGAATCAAAGGCTCTGTTTATTTCAGCTGTCTTTAGATGAGAATTGTCATTCACCAGGAACATACTACCATGGAAAGAGATACAGCAGCTTCTGACATGGGCTTCATCAACTCATTTGGTAGAGTCCACATTAAGCCAGTCATAATTAACTCCTGCAATTCAAACCACAATAGGGATTCTCCAGCAGTTTTAAAAACAGCCAGTCTCTCTAAAATTTGTCAAGGAAACAGTGGGTTTTCTCCATGTCCACAACTGTTGCAGCAGCCTCCCAGTCTTGCAATAGTCTCTTTGCAAGATGTCCAGCTGCAAGGCAGAGAAAACAGCTTGTAAACTGAAAATGTTTTTTCCCCCAGGTAAATTACACAAGGAAAATGACTCTCTTTCCTTGTACTACCAACTCATCAAATCCTCTCCTTCACTTTCCCGTTAAAAAAAGGCCGTTAAAATAACTCCTCCTCAGAGCTGGTATTTTGCAAATCTCTATTCCTTGCTGCAAATATCATCCAGGTGAAAAACAAGTAACTTTAAACAAAATTGCTTATACTTTATCCATGGAAGGACTGAGAATCCTTTTGCTTTCACAAAGGAAGATGATGAATTCATCAGAACTAAAATTCTCTGTTGTTGCAGAAGGACTGTAAGGAGAAACACTGTCAAATCAAAATGATCTGTAAATGTTTCAGAGGTATGCTCTTCAACGCTTCACTTACTGTAACATCTCTTTAAAACATCATCTCTTTTTAATTTCCTACATTGAATCCCCCCATATAATTTATTCCTCAAAAAAAGCCTCTCATTTTCAGGAGCTTTCTAATTGCTCTCCTACTCACTTCATACAATCTCAGAATTAACATGTCTAACAGAAAAGACTAAAATTTAAAAAAAGACCCTGCATTACCCAAAACTATTCACTCAAAGGTAACAAGTTCAACTACATGAGCTCAATTTGCTGGCTTCCCCAAGCTTCTAGATACACTTCATTGCTTTGTGCTTTTTTTATTTCTTCTTTATTCTTTCCTATCCAAACATAAACATTTATCTTCACTTACTTATAGGAAATTGTGGTACAATTCCTCCAGTGATTCTCTCCTGCCTTTTTTTCCCAAACACCTACTCTTCTGAATGGATGGTCTGTCCTTTTAAGAGAACTCTTGTGTCTAAATAAGAAAGGTCATAGTCTTATTAGTATCTGTCTAAATGGAACACAACTGGGTCTTACCAAATCCTGATGACAGCTCGATGTTTACAACATTGCACAAAAATAGAGTAAAATGCTGCTAGAATAATGACTCTGCACACAAACAGTCTGACGTTAGGACCTGTTTTTGCACATCTTTGTCCTTATAATCATCTTACAACTAGAAGTATATCAGGACATTAATGTATGTATGACGTACATTTTAAGTGGCATTGCAATTCACCTGTCCAGGTTATTAAGCAAAGAACACCGATTAAGCCCTATCTCTATTGCATAAACAGCTGTTTCCCAAGAGGCTTTCATGAGCATATTCTGCATTTGTTTTGCATACAAGGTAGGAGCAGAACACAAAACAAATTGCAACTGGCTGAGAACAGGACAAATGATAAGAACAAAGACAAGGGCATTTCTTTTTCTTAGACACTTATAATTTAGCAGTGTGACTGAATGCAATCACAGGATGAGGACCTTCTACAGCTTCTTTCTTGACCACAGGATTATGCCTATAGCACTGGACATAATGCAAAGCAGAGAACTTCTTATCAGCAGCACTGAGCTGGCAAAACAGAAGCAATCAGGTCTTCAGTACAACAGCAGTTTATTTACTCTTTTCCAAACTCTGGAACATATTGCATACCAAAAAAGGGGGACCAACACTCAGACACTGAGAGACCTGAATTTTACTAATATGCACAAATTTTGAGCACAAGATGGTAGTTCACATACTAGAATTACCAGCAGTCATGACAAACTCTGCTTACTCTTCTACTTATCTACCACACAGAAAGATTAACAGCAGTTGTCCATATTCTCTACTCTTGGATAATTTCATGTTGCCAGAATTCCCAAAGAGGACACTGCTGGGACCTATATCACCACACGATCCAAAACACAGGAAATCAACTGTTCACTCCCACAATATATTTTGTAACAAGCTCATAAACCTGAAAACATCACAAAAGCAGACTGTAATCTATCTTGGCCTTTCCCCCCAAATCCACTGAGATTCCCCAGAAGCTTATGAATGCTCACAACATTACAAGTCCCTGTGCTGATTTAGCACAAACATTACACTCTGCAGCACTGAAATAATGAAACACAAGATTCTTGTCACCACTCTGCCAATGGAGATCATCTACTACATGCAGTAACCAAAATATTCTAGTTCTGCACACACTATGGACAGGACATCCAACCATCCAGGCTAAGCAATTTTGCATATGCAGATACACAGCCATGTTTATTCTGCCCAAATGAACCAAGTGAGACCTCTTAAAACATAATTTTCACATAAAGTTCATATTAAATGATTCCCACTGGCAAAAATAATCAATCACTGGACATTACTCCTTGTAACTTTGTAAGATTTGTGTTTTTAAAAACATATGCTAAAGAGGGAGAAGGCAGAACAGTCTTAAGCATTATGAACTCCTAAATTCCATGCAAAAGGCAGAAGTTAGAAACTCGAACAAGTTGATTTTTAACTAGTTTTCCTTACCATGACTGTCCTAACATTTTATTACCCAATAGTGAATTACACCATTTTTGAGCCCAAGCAGCATCTCTTTCAGCACAAATACCCAAGTAATCATTACTGACATACCTTTCCAGAATCAACCAGTTCTGCTATTTCATCCAAACTTGGGCCACTTGGCATGAAAAATGCCCACCGATAATGGACTCCTTTAAGGAGATGCTGCAAGAAAGATCACAAATCTATTAAAATATCATGAGAGCAAACTGAAATGGGAACTAAAATTAAGGACAGAATCTCTGAAGAAGTAACTTGAGGAAAAGATATGGAAGTTATACATGCTAGTGTCTGAAAATAATTGCACCTAAGCATGTGGATTAAATATACAGACCAATATGTTGTGTTACCACAATAGGATCAGGGTGAATTTTGTGTCCAATTGAACAAGTCAGCTAGTAGAGAAAAACAATTGTCTCTGCAGCTAGAAACAGCATTATTTGTTACATAAGAGAGAAACGGTGTTATGTGTTCATGTACACTCACAAAGGGGGTGAAATAAACCCAGCAATGTGACATTCAGAACCTTTCACTTCAGCATCAGTGACTTCATTTTCCACCATAGTATCTGCCAAAGTCATCACTGTCCAACAACAGATGGCAGCTCACATGAAAAGCATTTTGGGAAGATCTCACACACACAAGTCAAGAGCATCTCCTCTGACTTAAGTCATTACAGGAATAAAAGCCATCATCTGCCAAAGAGAGATTTTTATATATGGCATAGAATCCTCTTCATCATGGAAACATGCACGCTGCGAAATAATATTACATTATTTCTTCCCCACCTTTTCATTTTGTCTTTGGGCTTTCTTGTGAAAGTACTGCTGCAGGACTTAAAATCCCATTCAGCCAAACCTTCACAGGAATACCATAGCAACTGCCTGAAAAGCATTCGTTTGGAGAGCAAGTACACAAGCATAGGGAAGAAAGAGAAAAATTCTAAAAAGCCCTACTGATCTGGCCACTGGCAGAATGTTTTAAGATCCACTTAGGAAAACTAGAAAAATCAGTATCACCATCCAGACACATGAACATGAAAGAGATGAAAGACTTCCTAGCCACCCTCGACCACACTTATTACTCTCTGGTGCTGGAACAGGATGAAGAGAATCAGTCATGGAACAATGTTTTTGAGAGAAAGCCTGACGGGCCTAAAGCAAGTAACAAAACTGCTCTCACTTCAGTGAGGCTGGGATTTGCTGTGTTTACTATGAAACCCTGGCTGTCAGCAGGACTCACCAGGGAGGCCATATGGAGAAGGCCACAATGGAAAGCACAATAAGGAATCAAACTTCAAAGCTCCCCAAACTACTACATACACCCAGCAGCACTACCCCGACACATTTCTTTTCAGTGCAAGAAAGAATAGTATACTTAATGACATATGAGGACAATGCAACAGCTGCCTCCCCGTGAGCTCCGTGAATGACATCTAAGCCACAGAAGTAGTCACTAAAGTACTACAAAATATCAAAGTACATAGGATTTTGCCAAATACCTTTAGAGTTTTGGAACCAACAGTGACTCCTGTTTGCAACATTCCATCAGCCACTCCAAGTTTGTCCATATTGATTAGGAAAGGTGTCACTAAGGTAACATACGTTGCTCCTGACCATTTCTTCAAGAGATCTAGTGCCCACTTCTCAGTGGATCCACCAACACTATCTAGGATAAAATCAAACCTGCAGACATATAAAGAACAGGCTTAAAATACTGATACAGGAAAAATAACTTCACTGTAATTAAGCTAATTAACAGCAGAAATCAGCTCTGCTTCACATTTTTTCATGTCACTGCAATGCAATAAAATAATCATCCTGCAAGATAGCAGCAAGAAAGTCCCAAGACTTCAGCAAAGTCCCATCTTAATTACAATGGGATTTAAATTTACAGGTTATTGCCCGTTCAGTGTGCCGCAGACATAGGCTATTAAAAAAGTACACTTAAACTCCAAAAACTAAACTTAGATGCAGAACTACATTCTGTACTTGCTTAAAGCCTTCTAGAGCTCTATCTCTTCAGCCCTCCCACAGAGACTACTGGAACAGCCCTGAGGTCCAGCACTGAACAATATGGTATGTACATGTAAAAACTAGTCTGGACTCATGCCCTCAACTAGGAACAGCTCTTGTACATGCTGTACTCACATGAAAGTCAGTTCCAGTGGCTAAAATTATGTGAATAAATTATACTACTAATGTTTATTTCCTCACATCTTTTCTGTGACCCAATTCTCAGTTTCACTTCTCCAAGTTTGGTTTTTTTTACCTCCTTATTTATTTAGGGGCCGTTTTACCTCTCCTGACAGCTCTTTTCTTCACATCCACCTATTTAACATTGAACCTAACAATGCAAAGGATCTAAAACCTTCCCTCCACGGAATGGGTATATGCAGCCTCTGGCAAAAACCCACAGTTTCAGTGTTCCTTCTCATTATCCCAGCACGTGAGCCTATAAAGGCTGAATAGGGCAACAGGGAGCTATGCACCTGTTCTGTTAAATGTACAACTCATTCCTTGTTTTCACCTGTAAATTCCCAGCAATCTCCAGATTACAATAGATATGTATGTACACATATCTCTATAATCTAAACAACCTACAAATAGGAGGGAAAATACTTCATGCAAATTAAATAGAAAAGTCCTTATCCCTCTGGAATGACACTTTTCCTGCCTGTCTTCCAAGGGTGTGATTTCATGTTTAAAGTTCAGTTAATGTAACAGTTAGCTGCCAGCAAGCAAGATCATGAAAACTAATGCTCCTGGAAAAGTAGCTGACTATGGGTTCTGAAGTCAGTACAGCTGACTGATCAGCCTAGTTGCATCATTAAACTGCACCCCAGGACACTGTTGTTGGTATCTCTTAGAAAGGGTCACTTGCTAGAATGGGTGTTTAGCATTTAAAGTGTTGAACTACACAAAGGCAAATTTAGCACTGACTGCAAAGTCTGTCCTGCCATACAGTGTCACTGCCCTCACAACTGCCCTCAGGCCTGCTGACAGTCACACTACAGTTAAAGGGCACATGGCTTCTTAGCACAGTTGCCAGTAAAACTCTCCCACACATCCAGCAGCTTCTATTTCCCCTCCCAGAAAGTTAGCTCAATCTAGCTAAAAAGAGCAGTGTAAGTATTGTATTCAAACACAAGTCACAGTAGACCATGTTTAAACAGATGGAAAGATTACAAAAGCAAAAAATACTTCTGTTCTGGAGAAAAATCCCGGGCTAGTTTAAACATAGCTGCTGTGACAAGATAAATGTGAATATTTTTCAGAAGCAGCTGTATCCAATGTAACAGAAATTTACTCCAAGTTGAGCCGCACAGTGGCAAGTCACTGCTTCTTCATGATATAGTTCTTTCCTCTACAAGATCAATTTTATATTTACCAGCTTTGCTCAGGATTTCAGAGACTTATGTCAATTTATTCAAGCTTCGTATATTCTCCAAGATACTTGGATGGAAGCTACAAAACTGTTCATATCACAGTCATTGAAAAGAAGCACATGGAAGTGAGCTTGTCTCCCAATTACCTGGCTTAGTCTTACAATGAAATCTGTGCTGGGCATACTCACTTGCAAACTGCACTCAAAAAGGTGAATCTGCTTTACAAAATAATGCTTTACAAACAAGGGGAAAAATTTAAGGAGTTCTGATAGAGTCAAGCAATCAAAAGGCAGAAGGTCTGACTGCCAACTCCTTCATCTCAGTATTAAGCAACACAAACACTCACAACGGTAATGTTTTAAGCTGCTCTTCCAGATTTCCAGACTTATAATCAATCACATCATCTGCTCCAAGCTTTTTCACCAGTGTGCTGGCATCATGAGAGCAAACTGCTGTCACGTGAGCATCCCAGGCCTTCAATAGCTAAAAACAAGTATAAAAAAAAAAAAAAGAAGTCCAAAGATTAAAATTTACTGAAATATTGAGAACAACTTAAAAGGCAAAGTCTCATTATATTTATATAACAAATGAGCAGCTTTAATGGGGAGAGGTAAGATTGTTCCAATACAGGATAATTTGTTACAAATCCCACAGACAAAGACTAGAATTTATCAATATTTAAGGTGGTTGTATGGAAGGAGGAGTTGGTGTGAAGGAAGGAGTGTGGGGGTTTTCTAATGCCACTGAAAGATACCAGGTCTCATGACAAATAAGACTCTCAGTTTGCCATCTGAATCTGCCAGCTAAACATACACCAAGAGGTACTGTCCAAGTTGCTAATCTACCAAACTATCACCACACATATAATTAAATATTATTAAATATGCCCTTTCATATTTCATGTTGCTGCAAATAGGTTAAGTACCAGTAACAAGAAAAAGAAGGAAGTCATCTCTGATTTACCACAGGGACAGTATCAGATTATCTTCTACTCCAAAAGCTATAGCAAAGTAAATTCTTTTTGCTAGTTATTTATCTCTTTTTGCATCTCATTTTTTCATTCATGGTAACACTTTTTACCTTTATTCTAAGTTAATTAACATTGTTTATCCAGGATTGATCAGTTACAAATTGTAACTAGTCAGTGGCTGGCCGGCCTTTCATACTGAAAGTCACCTGCTTTATCATGGATCAGGCAAATAGCGTACCACAAAAAATTCTCCTGTAAACCTCTTTAAAACCACTGTGCTTACGGCCTAGTAACATGAAAAGCAGTGATGCAATCACCCAACTTCTGTATTTTTTTATAATCTTGAGAGAAAGATTTTTCAGCATGAGATGACAGTAATTAGAATCAAAACTCCCAAATTAACTGAGAGCAGGAAAGAGCATGTTCTACAACTAATGAAGCAACAAAAGAGTGTGTTGATTTTCCGAAGTTTAGAGTTAATGGAACAGACAGACAAAAGAGCAGCAGGGCAAAGACAGTGAGGGAAAGTAGATCTAAGCCTCTCTGCTCTACAGCCACTGCACACAAAAGCCTGATGGCCTCTCACATCATTTGACCAACTACAGCAGTTGTGGTAGGTGACATTCTCCATCAGTTTTCCTGCTCATACACCAAGTTCTGTTCATATTTAGAGTGCAGAGCTGAATGAAAGATAATGAGAACAGGCCACATATTTAAAGTTACACCAATCAGAGATTTCCTGCACCCAAACTGTAAAATGTGATCTTACACACAACTCCCTTCTTTCAAAGTCCTTGCTTCCTACTTTAAAATAATACAACATAATAAATAGAAAGCAATAAATCTGAAAATGCTTTACTTTTGGAAATATCAATTATCTCGATCAGGCAGACTGATCAGTAGCTTGCTATTTCTCTATCCCTTCTCTCAACTCCCTTCTGTTATTCTTTTTTCATACTGAAATGCTTGAAGATTCATCCTGGGCATGCTGGATAATATTACCTGTACAGCAAATGTACCAACTCCTCCTGAAGCTCCTAATATTAATATTCTGTAAGAGAAAATTAAAATATATTTAATAGTTCTTTAAATAAACTCAGGAGTAACTATGTATTCTAATGTTTCTTATACATCTCTGATGGTGAATTATTTTTAGCAAAAGATTGGTTTTGTCATTCAATGTTATTCAAGAGTGGTTAACTGTTCAGATATGTGACTTAACAGTGCTGATCAGGTGTCCTGTGCCAAAAGCATTATCTCAGCACAGCCAAAGAGACTTCCTCATATGTGCTTTCCACTAAATGCAGGCAGTGGAGTTGTCAGGTAATAGCATTTATATCACTCAAAAACCCTGTACCTGTCCTCACTTTCCCAAACATAATTGTTTAGTTTGGGAAAAAATCAATGAAGAGTCCTTTCTGTCTCCCAGACTCCACTGTCATAGCTCCTAAAGAAAAAAAACCAATTCACCAACATTTTACACAAATCAGTCTTATCTAAGAGAAAAATTAGTTTAGTATCACATTATTTAAGGTGACTGTGAACTGCAGAACATGTGGAACATAATTTTTCCATATTGCATAATGTTTATCTAAAAGACAAAAACACAATGAAGTACCCTCACCATTAACAAGCTTAATTTCCATTAAAATACCTTTTTCTTTAGAAAAAAGGCAGTACAATTTTTCTAGTTCCTTCCAGTACATCTCAACAAGACCCTGTAAATGTCAGCTTGTGGAAACTGGCACATAAGCAAGAAAATGAAAGAGTATATTGCCAAATTATTAGCAATTGAGAGTTGTTACAAACAACTCTCCTGTAACCCTAAATTAAAAAAAAAAAAAAAACGAATACAAGTTTACTTGCATGAGGACCTTACTACTAGAATCACAGCTCAAAGACTTCATCCAAATATTTTATTAAATAACTAAACATCAGAAAGTGAATTAGTAAGAAAACCTTGCAGCTCAAGTTGCAAATAGTGCTTTGACTTTGGATCCATTTGCTAATTCTAGGACAAAAAGAAGATCCGAGATGAAGATCCTGGCATAGGATTGGGGAACATCATGTTTCTCAGAGCTTCTGTTTGCCAGAAAAATCTCAAAATCTTCAGAAGCTGATGAAATTCGTTTTAAATCTCACAGTAAAAGATGTTGAAGGAAATTGCTTTTTATAGTACAAAACTGTACTACACAATCTGGAGTCTCAGTTTACAAAACTCCTTTGAAGTAGCTTAAGATACTTGGCTTTGGTCACACTATCCATTTTAAAATGCTCCTTTTGTAATTGATCGGATACTGTTTCCTCCCATTTCATTGATCCAAGCTGCAAAATTCAGATTAAGAATATGAAACCACAATACCACAAAGCCTGCAGCTTTTAAATCTGCCAAAATGTACTTATCCTCAGAACCAGGCTTCTAACGACAGATGCCTGGAGCAACATGCATATTTCAACTGTAGTATACTTGAAAAGGCTCCGGGATACTACACTCAAGATATTGGGTTAAACCCATCTTTATCCTTGAAAAGGACAGTCAAAATGAGATGCTTACAAAACACCTTTTCAAACCACCTTAATGATTTCACTCCTTAGTTAGAGGGCATTTCTTCTAATACATATTTGGGGGAAAGCTGTCACCTTAAAATGTACAATTTGCGCAAAGGATTTAGGTAACATTTTCGGTTTGGGAAGAAGTTTGGCTAGTACTTTTTTTTATTTTCCCCTTCAATAAAAGCTCTCAAGATTCCTTCAGGTAGAAATACTTTCCAGATTTGGTTTGTTCCTATGTTACATGGGCTGTTTTCTACCACACCTTCCAATTATTAAAACTCTCTCCACGCACTGTGACTTCAAGAAAGCTTTTAATTTCTGATATAAACCATATATGCACAGGAGATCCATGTGCAGCAGCTCAACTGATGAGCATTTTCACAGCACTGACAACAGCAAGACACACAAGGAAGAGGGGGAGTGTTTGAAGGTGCAGGACCTGTTAGGACAGTACTGAATGACAGATGGTGGCAAGAGCCAAAGGAGGAACAGTTTTGTTTGCACTGCCTCAGGAAAACCCAGCCAGGAGAAAACACACCATAGAAACTACTTGTTTTCACTGCAAGGGTGAGCTCAGGAGCAAACTAATATACAATTATGCACACCAGGCAACAAACTAACAAATCTTCTGACCTGGACAGAGATCCAAGAGAACCAATTTTTCCAAAAGAACAAAAGGAACATTTGTACCTCAGGCTTTCCTTCCTTCTGACAGAGGCACAACATTCACCAAGCTCCCCACAGGGCTCCAGCAGTTCAAATGATCATACGGAGCAGATCTCTCCAGACAATCACGCCATGAGATTTGAAAGTTTAGCCCATCTCCCTGGCTCTGCTTGGAACTATGGTGTGGTCAGAAACCAGCATCAGAGAGGCAGGACCTGTTTCAGCTGTGTGTGCCCCCCACCAGAACACAGAGGGTGGGGAGTGCGGGGTATAGATCAAGGACTAATATTTTCTCCAGATTACAAACAATTAAAAATTTTCAGTGACTGTGTTACATGCAAGATAAACATTTAATAAATGCATCAGTTTTATATGGTTATAAAAGTAATGTTTTTATTGACTAAATATATCAACTTTATTTAGATATAAAATTATATTTCATTTTATTATGTCAACAAAATGTCCCCAAGAAATTTATTCCTGGATCAAGCAGTGTTTACCCTATCAAGAAGTTTTACAACCTACACTCAATTTGTACTTCTCAACAGATAAAATGATGAAATAACAGACATCAGAAAAAAAAAAAAAACTTATTGTGGTATTATACCATTCAAATTTTTACTGTAACCATATAAACCAGGAGTGTATGTTTGGTAAGTTACATTAACAGAATCCAGCATCTCTGCCCAGCATACATGAAAGTCTAAGATATTGCCTCTATATTTACAGAAATTTTACTTAACAGCAATGTAGCACTTTGAATAACTTCTCAAACTGTCAGGTTTGGTTTTGTCATGCATTTTGTGAACACAGAAAGCAAGATATTTAACAGCTAGTGTTGAACAAGCATATCCCCTTTCTAGTGAAACAGGTCGGTGGCACATATGAGAAGCTCCAGGTATCCACAGAGACCTTCAACACAACACAAGAGTAATTTTGAACATATAGAATAGTAAGAACATTTAAGCTTCTACAAGAATACTGACATTAATTAGAGTGGTATAGAATAAAAACTATAGAAAAATGACTGGAATTTGCAGGAGGGTCCACAAACAATGAGAGCACACTTCAGGAAACTTGTAAAAACATAACCTGTGAAAGTATGTGCAGATGGAGCAGATAGGTCAGATCAATGTACAGCCAGACACTGGACTAACAGCAAGTATTTCTGGTTAGCCCACTCCAACAGCTTAAAAGAGGCAAAGAGAACAATACACACCAATAGAAAAATCTCACTGCTTTTAAGATGTCTTAACATTGCACTAAATCACCAGTGAAGTAGCTTTCATCAAGGAATACAGCTGCTCCGGCAAAGTAAGATATTTTCGTGTGCACATACACCCTTCTACAGAGCTGTTGACATACAACTACAGGAGACAAAAAGACTGACATAAAATTACATATGTAGGTAACTTCTTACCAAATATATGATCTAAAGAAATTAGGGAACAGTATATAAATTCTTGTACTTTTAAATTATTGCCCTGAGAGTTCATGGAATATAATTTTGCACAGCTCCTTCAATGCATTTTAAACACCTTCCTACAAGTAATATTTCAGGGGGAAAAAGGTACCATCACCTAAGTCATCCACTGCTGGTTTTAAAGTTCAAAATTAGTAGACAGGAAATACAATATTTTTTAAGTACATTAAAATGGGGTTTTTGCTGACAGAGTATTAAAAATTTATCTGGAACATGAAAGTAAACATTAAATGTAAAGACACATTACAAATGCAGTTTGAATTTTACTGTTAACAATCTAAACACTTACCTGAAGATTGGAAAGACAATTTAAATAAGGCTAGCCTATCAGTGTATCTTTAGGTTAATTATATTTACACATGAAAGTTATGATAATAAAAAGTCTAAATACTGAAAAATAAAAAGGCGATCTTACATAAAATTTTATTACTAGCTAATTTCAATTATGTCTCTTTGAAACTCCTTTAAATTTCACAATTTCATTTTCTCAAAACATTGTTTATCCTTAGAAAAAACAATTACTCAATATTTTCATGATGAAGTTCACAGCGACACGTGAATGACCACTCACTCAATTGTCTTCTAGAGATGTGGGTGAAGAATTTCGATAGATCTAGTGTCCTCTGCAATGTGTTGCATTACAAAGTATCAGTCAAGATAAGAGGTCAGGCATCCAGACTCCTGCTACCCAATAATTAGTTTATGACCTAAACCTGTGATGCAACATAGTAATTTTAACTGTTTTTCAACTCCCATAGTTTTACTTTTGCCCTTATTTCCATTTTGAAGATCTTGCTATCTCTTTACTCAAACATCCAAAGGTCAAAATAACTGAAAATTTCCATTTTCAGGAGAAAAATGGTATTTGCTCCATTCTTTCACTGCATTTTTCCTCATCTGCCATTGTCAGATTAACAGACTGATAAACACAGTCAATTTTTCTATTTCATTGGCTGCTCGTGTTGCACGTTCTCCTTTTCTTGTCTGCATTCCTGACCTCATCAAAGTTCTGGCCCGCAGGTCAAATAAGAGTCAGTCACCTGCTCATTTTTCTCTAAAAAACTGGAAAAACACTCTGTTCCAAATGGCCCACACATGCAGGAAGTGAGTGAACCACACCTCTGTCCTTGAGAAGGCTTTTTGTGCGTTGCCAGTACAACTGAGAGGATATTACACTTGGCTAGCTGTCTTAACAGGCAGAAAGGCAAAGTCCCTATAAATTCCTGGAGATAACATCCTCAAATTCTCTGTATAGCCCATACATTACACATACATTGGATTATGACAGAATCATAGAACAGACTGGGTTGGATGGGACCTCAAAGTTCATCTAGTTCTAAAAATTTCTGTCTGCTGTGGACTGGGACACCCTTCACTGGAGCAGGTTGCCCAGAGTTCCACCCAACCTGGCCTTAAATATTTCCAGTTATGGATGTGTGGGCATCCACAACTTCTCTGGGCATTTCTTACCTCTATATAGGGACCTCATCTGAGCCTTCCTCTAAAGAGGCCTCTCTTAGCAGCTGTGTAGACAGAATCCATCATCCTCAGACAGCTGATCTTTAGGAATGGCATGGTATAACAGTCTTTATCACTGCTGGATGTGTCTTAGAAGCAGCTCATCAATATAAAAATGAAGAACTTTAGTTTTAGTACCAGAATTATTTACTTACCTTTTCCCACTACAATTACTTTGGTTCAGTCCTCCCACTTGGTTAAGTGCAGACCACGCAGTGAGACCAACATATGGTAAGGCAGCAGCTTCTGTGTGACTGAGACACTTTGGCTTAAAAGATACCTGAAATAAAATCATATCTAAGTCACACCAGCTCCTATGTGACAATAAAATATTTTAAACAGCTTTACTGAACTGCAGATTGCGTATTGCACATTTTTAGCCATCTTCAAAACCAGCTGGAGTACAAATCAATCCAAGCACTAAGAAATAAAGTTACTTTGGTACTGAAGAAGAAAAATGCCAGTCTTTACAACTTTGAGGTTTTGTTAACCACAGTTTTGAACATTTACCTCGTTTCCACTAGCTACCACAAACTCTGACAGAGTGCCTTGTTTCCACGGGGGAATTGCTGCCCACACCTAAAACCAAACAGAAAAAAACTATCAATTTTTTGTAGCTTTGCACACAATTGCATGTACACAGAAGTTTCCTTCATTAAAGAAATCTTTTTTCTGATTCACAGAATGTCTTCACTGTTTATAAGAAATTGGTTTATTTAGTTTATTTAGTTTATTAGCTTATTTCACACAAAAAAAAGAAAAATCACAAAACTGACTAAGTGAAGGACTGGATGGCTACGTAAATAAATTGTGCCATTGCTTTATGTATAAGACATAATTTTTCAACCCCTCCCCAAACTACTCCCATGCCAGGAAAGCCCAAATTAGGGGGGTGAGAATGGTGCAGAATCAGGATTTGCTATGCTAAAACTGGTGAAATGTGAAAGCAACTGGTGAAGGTGAAAGCAAACACTATCAGTATTTGTGTGGGCACCCATGAAGTGCTTCATGGGTTAAGCCAAAGTTCCTACTCCAAGTTACTCATGACAAATAAAAACAAATCCCTTCTTGTTAGAATTCTACCTTCAATTAAAAACAAAGCAGCACTGGGAGTGTGCACTTACAAACAAACAAATTCCACACTTGCTACTGCTGAAATGGACCAAAAACTAAAACACAGAAGAGAAATTAACTTGCACAAGCAAGTCTCTGAAAGACTATGTTTTTCAGAGAAAAAATGAAGGGAAGAAAGCATTCTAGGAATTTAGTTCCAGATAGGCCTTATTAAGAGTGCAACAGCTTTAAAATCAATTAAGAGGAGAATAAATGCTGAACATCTCACAGTATATTTTAACTATACATTTTGGAAAAAAAAGTAAAATAAGAGATTGGTGGTATCACCTCATCTCCAGGTTTGAAATAAGACACACCCAGTCCACATTCCATAACAACACCAGAGACATCTCGACCAAGTGTTATAGGAAATTCAGTCTCGCCAGTTTTGAGTTTCAGGGGATCCCGCTTCATATTCAATGCGGTTGCACCATAACCACCTGCAAAACATGGAATCAACCACAACGTACCACAACGAGTGTTCATTTATTAATTGTGCAATTCCAATTAGAAAGCGTTGTCTATACATAACATGCCTCATTTCTGTTATAACTAAAGCACACAAAAATTCTGCAATATTTCATACTTCTACAGATTTTAGATATAAAAAGCACATGTAAAAAATAATAAGGCGTATCTCCTAAGATGAGTAACCTGGACTTCTATCCAGTAAACAACAGACAAATGCTGTGAAGTCTCAGAATTACCCATCTAATAACAGTGCTCAGCCTAAAAATAGCCTGCATTTGGGCATGTATGCCCATTTGAACGTTTGGACAAATCTGCCTAGGGACCCTATCATGCTAGAAAGTGCCTTAACAGGAATCCTCAGACAGGAAATGTCCCATCACCAAACCCCCAATTATACTCACAGATTTTTTAAAATTCATTTATTAGAGACTCAAAACACAGATTACAGCTCCATCAGTGGGCTTCCTGCAGATACATCTGCTTGTTCTACTGAATCTGATTCGATATGCAAGCACTTCCACACATACAAGGAAATATAAGGTATTCTACCACCACAACTTCTTTCTTGTGTTTCAAACCCAGAAGCTGGGGAAGAAAATCTGATTAAATCTGCCAAATACAAAGAGCTGGGCAGTGAAAGAGACAGATTTCCTGGGCGGGATGACAGAACGTCCCCAGATGCCAGTTCAGGATGGGCATGGCAATGAACAACTCGGTTTGCCTTAAATTGCACATGCCGACTTGGCAGCACCTCGGACCTCCAGCCCCATTCACCTCAAGGAGATGGGAAAATCCAGCATCACTTAGGGGGAATGCAGCTCCTTGGCCGGGCGTCTCTTGGTCCAGAGAGTAGCACCACAATCACTCAATTGAAAGTTCACCCTCGCAACACGCACACACACGCACTCTTGTCAGTGGCTTTTTGTAGCGTTCTCCCTTAAGAACTTCAGAAAAACCTTTTTGTATCGCTTTTCCCTGAGAACCTGAAAAGATTTAAGTTTCCACGGGGCGGCGGTTTTCCACAGGGCTCGGGGAAACACGTGCTGAGGCAGCCCTGGACACTGCCGAGACAGGTGTCTGCCGGGCAGGACGGTGCCCCGGCGCACTCAGGCCGCCGCTCCAGCACAGCCCCTGCCATCCCGGCAGCCGCCGCTCGGCACTTACTTCTCATGCTGAGGTCGATGGGGTTCAGGCTCGCAGCGTGAACCTTAATGATCACCTCGTTCGGGAAGTGTATGATGGGGAACATCATGTCCCTGGTGAAGCGCAGCACCTCGTTGCTGCCGTACCGGTCTATGACCCAGCTGGGCATGGCGGTCCGCGCCCGCGGAGAGGCGCGAAGCCCGCGGGCCGGTGCCCGCCCGCTCGCCCAGCGCAGCGCCCGCCCGCCCGCCGCTCCCCACGACAGCATGGCCGGGGCAGCCGGGCCGGGTTGGGCCGGGCCGGGCCGAGACGCGGCACCGCGATGGGGATAAGAATAGCGATCGGGCCGGGTCGCTCCCGCGTGCCTCAGCGCTCAGCCCCGGCGGCCCCCGCAGCCAATGGGCGGCCGCCTTCTTGGCCGCCCTGCCAATGGTGCCGCGCGGTGTTGCGGTAAGATGGCGGCGCGCGGCAGCCGCGCCAGGGGAAGGGTTGGGGTTGTTTGGCTGGTGTGAGGAGGAGGCGGCGGCGAGGGGAAGAGAGAGTCATGCTGCGCGCCTCTCTCCGACAGGTGAGGGGGGTCTGTCCGCCTGCCGGGGATGCCGAGGAGCGGGGCGGGTTCGCAAGGTGACCGGGGCCCCCTCGCGTCCCCTCTCCCCGGGGCGGCCCGGGAGAGCGCTTCCCCTGGGCTCCTTCCCTCAGCGGGGATGGCGCATTCTTCCCGTACCGCCCCGGCGCGGCCTCTGTCACCCAGCTGCCCTGAAAGACGCGCTGCGCTCTCAGGTGTCGGCGGCGTTGAAGGAAGGACGAGTCACTCCCACGGAGCTCTGCCAGCGATGCCTGGCCCTCATCAAAAGCACCAAGTTTCTGAATGCATACATTACCGTAACGGAAGAGACCGCTTTGAAGCAGGCTGAAGAATCAGAGGAAAGATATAAAAGAGGTATGTTGGTTTGTAGTAATGTCAGTTCTTAAAAAGCTGCTGTGGAGGAGCTGTCTGTGTTAGACGAAGCACCTTTGCTTTTTAAAGGGGATGTCTTGGCTTCTTTGATTGTTGGGGGATGAGGCTCACGCTTGAGGTTTCTGTGGGTGCTCGTGGATGTACACTTGGCACTGAATAGAGTATTTAGTCCAAAAGTCAGAGGGAAAACGTGGACCAAACGAGGCACTGCAGGTTAAATAGGCTCTCTGCCTCTTGGACAGCACTGCTACTTGGTGTCTGCTGCTTCTTTCCCTCAGCAGTTCATTTGGAATGTGTAGCCAGCAGGTACCGTGAATAGGCAACTGCAGTGGTCATTCACAGGCCTCCAGACTGGGACAGGCAAACAACTGGCACAACTTGTCGAGTTTTTAATTAAGAAAGCAAATTAAAATAAAGCAGTGTCATTAATTGCAGTTAGTAATTAGAGAACAGAACAGCTTTCAGTCCTGTTTTCTGCAGCACTTAGAAGATGGCCATCCTCGTTTTCCTTTGTGTTTCAAGAAAGGCAGGAAAGGTAAACTTTCACCTAACAGAGTACGTGTTTTCCTTCCAAGAAGTGACACTTGCTGTCCTCTGGCAGCTTAATAAAATTGCCAGCCAGGTTGTTTTGCTTCCTGATGTAGGCCTTTTAGTTTTCAGGTTGGCATTTTTTGTGGTGCTGTTTGTTGGTTCATGGGTTTTTTTGATGGTGGATAATCGATTACTTGGGAAAGATTTTCTCTGCTTCAGTAGTTTTTCATATCTACTGTGTATGTCAGGTAGGCAGTGTTTATGGCTCCCAGCCTAGTGATGGAGTGGATTTAGCAGCACCTATGGCTGAAATAAGTACTGTGTGGTCACATTAGAAGAGGTATGCACTCCTTTGGGAAAGCACCTACCTGTCTGGAGAGCTTAGACACATTCACAGAGCTCTGCTCTGTGAGGCTAGGTCTGGTTTGGGCAGAGTGCTCAATGCTTGAGTTCGAATGGAAGATGGTTCTTGAAAATGGAACAGACAACTATAAAATACCAAGTGGAAAGCAATCTTGCTTCCAAAACCCACCCAAAGGGACATGTAAAATAAACAGTGATTGATGAGAACGTTATATATATACATATCTCACATTTTGCTTTAATCTTATTGTTGTACAATCATTCCTAATGCAGGTCAGCCACTGGGCATTCTAGATGGAATTCCTATTGCTGTAAAAGACAACTTTAATACAGCTGGCATTGAGACAACATGTGCATCAAAGATGCTAAAAGGTACAGTAAAGCTTTTAAAGTAAAATCAGATCTTTTGCTCTTTAGAGGGTTTATGGACTGGCGTCTTCCAGAAATCCAAGTATTTTCCAAAAATGAGCTGGCATCATTTGGGGAAATACATTTATCCAATTTCACTAGCCAAGTTCATCTGGTATTACAGATGGATCCTTTTATGCTTCTGAGCACATTATCTCTTTATTTATATTTGTATGCATTTAACAACAGTTATAATAAAAACCTATATACTACAATAAAATGGTTCAAAATTTCACATTTTCCTTCATATTGCTTTTAGGTCTAGAGGAGAGCAGTCAGTACTGTTCTGCCTAGTGAAATCCAAAGAAAATCCTATTTTGTTGTTGTTCTGTTTATAATTGTTGACTTAAATAGTTTTTTCATATGGCTGTAGGAAAAGTAGATGGGAACAATCCCAACATAAAATCGCATTCTATAATGCTTTTAAGGCATTTTTTTTAATTTCCTAAACTTATTGTTTCTATTCATAAGTCACGAACACTTTCAGGGCATTACAATGTTCTTGTGGTAAAAGCCAGAGTAGGAAACATTTCTTATATCTGTTTTATTATGCACAAAGTAAAACTTTATATTAATCCTTGTGGAAGATAGCAGAAATAAATTAGCAGACCTCTAATTTGATTGTGGTTTTTTTAATTGCAGAAGAAACAAAAAAGATTTCACTGTTGTAAAAACTGTTATACTACCTGAGATGCTTTTCCTTAAAGCACGTTCTCAGACCTGTTGTGATTGATTGCAATGAGTATTAGGAGTGATGTTCTTGTTCCTGGTGAAGGTGGAAGTGGAGAAGCCCCTGTCATCATTCACAGAGTGAATTGGTTACTACTTGAGATGTCATGTCACTATAATAGTTCTCATCCTAGGTTATGTAAGGTCTGAGTGGTAAGGACAACTTCAGAATGTTCAGAGTAGCACAAATTGTAAAGTAGACACAAATTGTAAAAACAATTTGTGTCTCACAGTTGCTCTTAATTGTTCTGTTTGTTTTCAGGTTATATTTCTCCTTACAATGCTACAGTAGTTCAGAAATTACTGGATCAGGGAGCTGTGCTTTTAGGTAAAACAAACCTAGATGAATTTGCAATGGGGTGAGTGATGTTTGTTATTTTTAATGTGTTGATTTTACATAAAATAGCATACATACTATCTGTTCCAATCTACCTGTAATCCTGAACTCCTTTTTCTGTGAGTCAAGTCAACAGTGAATACTTACTGGAAGGGTACACAGAGCTGCATGAACTTCTCCCTGAGCGTTTGTAGTGTTGTTTAAATGATACAGATGCTGAGTTTTGTGAACATAGCGTTCAAATGTAGCTGTGCAGGAAGTGGTCCAGCTTTTGCAGAAGGCCAAGCACAAGTGGCCTTCTTGTAGATTCAGTAGTGTGTTAATAGAATTGGTTACAACACAGTTAATTGCTGCCTTTTCCTCTCTCCTTACTGACAGCTTTTTGCCCTTAGGTAATTGTTGTCATGCCCCCAATTGCAGTCACTACCTCTGCCAGTTGGCCACTGGGGTAATTTATATGGGTACTCCCTGGCTTGCTGCGCATAGGCTAATCGAGAGCAAAGCTTTTAAGTTGCCTAAGCTAACATTGGTGACTTTTTGTCAGGAGCACATTGAAAAGTGCTCCTACAAATTGATTCTTCCAAATCAGTGAAGGCAGCCAAGCTGTAGCAGAGAACAGCATCGGGCTGTTAGGGATGGGATGTTATTGCTAGGTTTGGAAGGGAATCTCTGGGACTTTAGTTACCTGCGAAAAACAGTAAATGCTGTATTTTGGTTTTATTATATGTAAATCAAAGTCCAAGGTTTGATTGGAAATTCATGTGAATGTGGTCGAAATACATTGACAATATTGTTTTGAATAAAGTAATTTTTGTGTAAAAAAGCTATTCCTCAGAGGAAGTGCAGGCAAAAAGCTTGGGAAAAATCTGATAATGCAGTATTACAACTAGTCTAAGTTCATTAAAGCACAGGATTCTCCTAAAAAGCTTATCCCAATACTGGCTTCTCATTCTGGTGTGTGTTTTTGCATGATCTCTTGATCAGGGAGCGGATCTAGCTCTAAAGCAATGATGTCTCAATAAGGTTGTTTTTCAACTGCTGTCAGCTGCCTGTTCTGTCTGATGATTTAGCTGGTAACACTGGCACCTTGCAGTCAGGGAGAGTGTGGCATAGAGGGCCTGAGGAAGGAGAAAAGTATGCCCTGCCTCTGCTTCTGGTGGCAACTCACTTTTAGGTGACACAAGCTGACTGAAACCAGTTTCTGAGAAGCCAGTCTGGCATTCTGAACCAGTGAACTGTGGCCTCTGCAGAGGGCTACAGGGTGAGTAAGAGTGTGGCATTTCAGAGAAAGGTGTGTTCCTGGTATTGTGGAGCTTTTTCTCCACCTCTTGCAGCATGTTTTTCCTCACAACTGTGATCTTGCATCAAAGGCAGGGCTGGAAAAACAGAATTCCTTGGTTTTGAAGGAGTTGTGCTCCTGTACTTCTACATGCCTTAAATCAGTTTTATGTCTTTGTGACTCTGTTCATTTCAGTGGCAGAAGTCAGAAAGAGGTACCAGTTCAGGTTCTGTGTCAGAAACTGATGAGCAGCTATAAATTTTACAGTTATATGTAATGTTGTAGAAGTTGACTGCATAAGGATTTACGTACACCAGTTTTCTTGTGTTGAAACTGAATTTGCAAGGATGATGAGGAATTGGATTTTGAAAATTAAATTGGTGAATACAGTGTGTCATTTGTCACTTCTGTCTGTATTTGTCCTGTCTGACTATCTTAGATCTGGGAGTACAGATGGAGTATTTGGACCAGTCAGAAATCCCTGGAGTTATTCAAAACAGTACAAGGAAAAGTCTGTCCCAAAATCCCATTCTGAAGACAAAGAGTCTAACTGGGTAATAACAGGAGGGAGTTCAGGAGGCAGTGCAGCTGCTGTGTCATCTTTCACATGTTTCGCGTAAGAGACTTCTAAAATTGTCATTCCCTAAATGTCTCAAAATATGTTGGAATGTTTTAATTTTATAATTTTCTCATAAGCTAGAATGAAATAGGAGGGTTATTGGCACTGGCATGCAAAAATTTCAGCATCCCTAGGTTATTTGTGGCATATCATGAAGCCAGAATTAGTCCATGCAGGCAAATTTAGATTTACTAATTTCAGGAGTTATTCAGTGGTATGACCACTTGGCACTGCATGAAATAAAATTATGATGGCAGTAAAGAAGTGACAGTTTTATTCTTATTCCCACATAATCCCTTAAAGTCTTACGGGGTTTGTGACACATCCTCTTCCTCACTAATTGCATTACAAAAATGCACACTGAAAACGTAATTCAGCAAATTAAGAGATCCCTTGATTTGTGACAGTACAATAATCTTTTCTCCACTCCTTTGTTTTTACAGCATAGTTATGTAATAGTACATGAGATTTGGGACCTAAAAGCTTTCAAATCCCATACACTTTTAACAAAAGAGTACAGAGTACTTACTGCGTAGATACTTACAGACTTCCCTGTTTTTAAGTTAGTTTTATTGTTTGGTTGTTTGTTTTTTTTTAGGCAAGTGTGTCTTTATGGTTGTTTGGAGTTTTTTTCCTAAAGGAATTTAAACAAGCTGTATTTTTTTTTTAATAGTAATTATTAACTGTATGGAATAGCAACACACTATTAAGCAAATCAGTTGCTGTCTTCCCCATCTGACTGTTAAAACTGATGACAAACCTTTACACCTTGCATTTTATGCAATTTTTTAGAGCTACATGTTGGAGCATGTTTTATAGAATATTATTTCAATTGTGCTCTTAATTGGAAGGTGTTTAAAAATGCTCTTTAGTTACTTTATCCTTGTTTACCCATAGACTATATGACAAGCATCTATTTTGTTGTTAAAATATTCTTGCTAATGTGGATTACACCTTTTTTAATTACTTTTTAAAATTATATATCTCTTCATCCCCTTACCCTTTACTGGGATGTAACCTACTCAACATTCTAATACTGTTGAAACTGAACTCTCTTGCAGCCATTCCCAATGACTGCTGGTCCTCATCCTGAGCCAGAATGGGCTGATCCTGAGAGGGTCTGGCACCTTTTCCTGTGTTGCTGGGCTCCCATTTTGCACTGCTCAGCACAGTGTCACATCAGGGAGATTTTTTGTCCAGCTATTTTATTGCATATAACATATTGTATATCCATCTTATTAGTGTCTTTCAAGCATGCCAGTCTTCACATTTTCAGTTTGAGATTTGGATGTCCAAAAATGCTACAAAACTGAGGATGTTTTCCATCAACACAGAGGCTTTGAAAAAAATTCCACTTCAGGAAAGTCAGTTGAATTGGTTCAGCCATCTCAGAAACAAATGGCTATGGGAAAAGTCATATACTCACTTCAGTAAAAATTATACCTGTTCCTGAAGTTTAAATTGGTTTTGGCAAAGATTTGAATGAAAACTACTGTCTCTTTTAAATGCTGCTTGAGTTAAATTTATTAAAATCAAGAGAACAGCATATTTCATTTCAATACAATTTTTGAAATAAAAATTTCAATTTAGAAAGAACAAGGTTTCACCTGTGAATTAAAAAAAAAAATCCAAAATAATAATAATAGTGTTTTAATTGTACCTAAGCTACTGTAAACTGGGAGTTCTGATCAATCTTTGTGGATTTGGAAACAGGGAAAATCTTTCCAAAGTATGCCCTCTTCTTAAGGACAAGAAGTGTTGCTCTTCATTTTTATCCTGGAAAATGCTGATTCATGATGCATTGGCTACACAATAAATAAGATATCAGTGTTGAAAATTGTTCCCTAAATCACATGAGATATGTCAGTTGGAGTCCACAGTATTGGAAAAGAGAAGGCAGAAGATGATATTTAGGGCCATTTTCAGATGGTCTGAATTCTACCTAATCTGCCTCTGCTTTGTGAAGAAAACTGGATTCTCCTAATGGCAAATTCAGAGACCCTAAGAAAAATCAGAGAACAAATGAAAAATAGACATAGAGAGCAGACTGGAACTTAGGCTGTGTGATTATGACTTCTGATCTGGAAGAATTCATGGAGTTTTAAATCCATGCATCTTAAAGCCACACATTCTTATGATTTGGAAATGTTCTGAATTCTCTTACTAATGATGATCCTTTTGAAACCATAGAGCCTTAGGGTCAGACACAGGAGGATCTACCCGAAACCCTGCTGCTCACTGTGGTGTTGTAGGTTTAAAGCCAACATATGGACTGATCTCTCGCCATGGTCTCATTCCTCTAGTGAACTCCATGGATGTGCCAGGAATCCTAACCAGATGTGTGGATGACGCAGCAGTTTTGTTAGGTATTACTATGTCGTACATCTTTGTTTACAACATTTCATCAAAACAAACTGAATTCTGAATTAAAACATAACTAATGTACATTTTCCTGGTGTTCACATGTTGTGTCCTATTTCAGGTTCGCTTGCTGGACATGATCCTAAGGACTCTACCACAATTCAGGATGACTTTAAGCCCTTTGAACTACCTGATTTGACTGATGTCAGCAAGCTTTCAGTAGGAATTCCAAAGGTAACATTTAAATCCCGTTAACAGTTATGGACGGGAAGAACAAAGAGAAGACACATAACAAAAAAATACTTGTGTCTGGCCCAGTCTCCCATGATTTGAAACTGTGTAGACAGTAAAAGCAGCTCCTGGCAAAGAACAGTATGTGTGTGCTCTGTTGCCTGTCCAGGCAATTTGGAGTAGCATACACTAATGCATTGTCTAAAACATGTTGTCGTCATGGTGGGAAGCACTGTCGGGAACTTTAGAGGAAATGGAAAACTTCAGTTCTTGGTTCTCTCTGTTGCTCTTTCATTAGTCCACTCTGTAACCTCAAACAAGTTACTCTTGGTGCCTTCCCACGCAGTGAGCTTGGTACTGGTTTGTGCAGAGCTTTGAGATACTTGCCTAAATGGCACTGTGTTAATATAGAGCAGAATTTTAAAGGCAATTGAATGGCACAAGGAGCTGTGATTTGCAGAGTTCTAATAAGAACTGAAAGATAACTGTAATTTGGCATCTGATGTATGCAATTCAATCATGTTTGTAACTATAAGAGTACTTGAAATTTAGGAACAAAATTTGGGACTTCAGCCTATTTTTAATTTAATAAAGGCTCTGCCTTCAAAGAGACAATGTGAATAACATTTACTAATTGGATTCTCAGTATTGGAACCTAAGCTAGAACAGGCATACTAAAAGTTTTAATTTGGTAAGCAGAGATGTTTACTGACCAATTGTTCACCATCTGTGAAATGGAAAAATTATATGCCTAGAAAATTGATCAGCTGGTTACTGTTCAAATCTTGATAAATCTAACATTATGATATTGGTTAGTTTTTCCTATTCTTTGGGCAGTTTTTTTCTACTGCAGGTTATTCTAAACAGATACATGCATACATTAAACGTGGGTCATAGCTACTCAGAAATCAGATAGTATTACGACCCTGATATTATGGGTTAGAAATAAAGCAAGTATCTTCAAAAATAAGGAATTTTAATAGAGCGTCTGTCATCTGGCTGTGAAATAGGAATGTAGCTAATCTAAGTCTTCTCCCAGCCCCTTGGTTGTAGTTCTTCTTTGGTGGATGGTTTTATTTGTTTCACCAAGGTGTGCCAGTTGCCACTGATAATGCTGTGGGCCATTTCTTTTTATCTTTCCTGCTTGCAGCAGCCCTCGTTTTAGGATTTAGACCTGAAGAATTTCTACCCGTGACTGCAGAGCAGTGCAGTGTAGTCTTGATAGATAAATAAGGGGATAACTGGGCAATTACTCCTTCAGAAGAAACTGCTGAAATTCCATGATCTGTGATACATATGTTGATCCTACTGAGATGAATGTAATGCTCTTAAGAAGACTGAATCCTGTTAATCTAATACTCCTTGATTGTATAGGATTTAGTAGATGCAAAAAGCTTTAGTAAGTACTTTAAATCGTGTAGTGGTGAGATAATGGTTTCAGTGTATTTTTAGCAAGGAGTATTTGTGTTTCGGTTGCTATTAGAAGTAAACCAGTGTGTAAAATAACTCCTTTTCCTGTTTTTCCTCTAAGGAATATAATGCACCAGGACTGTCTAGTGAAATTCTGGCTCTCTGGTCAAAGGCTGCTGACCTGTTTAAGAATGCAGGTGCTAAAGTGGTTGAAGTGAGCCTACCACACACTCGTTACTCAATTGTCTGCTATCATGTGCTGTGCACAGCAGAAGTGGCATCAAATATGGCCAGGTTTGATGGACTGGAATATGGTAAGGCCTAGTAAAAAACTTTTTCCTCAGACAGTAAAACACTGCTGGATGCCATGTTAAAGTGTTAGTTTTCATAGATTTGCTTTTCATGGTTGGATGCTTGATATTATTTCTCCAAGACGGAATATAGTAAAAAAAACTTGTGCAGATAAAAATGTGTAAATAAATACATAATATATTTCACTACTAGGCATATCAGTGTCTGGACTCAAAATCTACTTCATTATTTCCATAATAAAACAGGAATATGTTTTGTTGTTCTTCCAGAATAGTAGCATGTCAGACTGCAGCAAACAGTGACCTGTAGTACTACTATGACGTTATTAAATCTTAAGGAGTACACGAAGTATTGCTACCCAAAATGGCTTTTCTTTTCAGGACATCGTTCTGATGTGAAGGATTCCACTGAAAGCATGTATGCTGCAACACGGCGAGAAGGCTTCAATGATGTTGTAAGAGGAAGGATTCTGTCAGGAAACTACTTCTTGTTGAAACAGTAAGCATAACATCTTGAAATTCAGCTTTTCCATGTTAATGAATTCTTGAGCAAATGGTGATTAACTGTTCATAATGACACGAAAAAGAAATTGCCCTTATACTAGTAGCGTTTGTATTTTTATTATTGCTTTAGCTCTGTAATACCTAGTGAACTGTTAATAATGAACAAAAATGTTTTCCCTGAGTCTTACCAGTGAGCCTCCTAAATTAAATAAGTAAAACAACTTAGTGATATTTTTTCCCCTACCAGAGCATTATTGGCATCCATTAGTTAAATTAGGCAGAAATCTACCCTATGGTATGACACTGAAATCATACTGAAGTCATTACTGTCCTAGTGTTAGAAGTTCTGTAGCTGTTAATCTCATTAAAACTGCACAGAAAAACTGCTGGTACATTGTAGGGAGGTCTTCTAGAGAAAGCCAGAGACATAGCAATTAAATTAACTGCAGCTCTCTGCCTCAATGTACAGAGAAAGAGAAGCATTGGCAGAAGTACTGAACTGAAGTCCTTACAGAAGTCAGGGTTTTATCCAGCTCACATAGCAAAGCTGGTGCATGAATCAATTTTATGTTTTTAGTTTTCAATCCTTATCCAGCAGTCCTAATTTATGTTAGTAAAAGTGCTGTTTTTCTCTGTCTGAATTTGTTCAGATACTAACAAAAATATTAGGAGTGTAATCAGTCTCTGTAGTGCACTTGCTTTGAAAGAGCTCTGTCAGCAAGAGTATTCATCAGATGTGACTTCTAATTGCTCTCAGAGACAGGAATGTTGTCAGTCAGTCTGTAACAACCAGCTTTTATGGAATGCTGAAATTCCTGCCAAGTGTGCTCCCTCTGCTTACAACTGTCCAGATCAGCTTTCCTAGGGCTGCTTTAAAATTCACATAGTTAACTCTTCTGTGAAGGAATACACAATTATCTTCCACTGAGATGGAACAGGAAGAGTTGTGTTCCTGTTCCACAATAAATTACTCTTGAAGAACAGAGTGCGGGGTTCAGAAAGCATTCTTAGAGTAGTAGAGAAAACCCAGCTGTGCCTCCTGCAAATGTTGCCTTTTACAGCGGATTTTTATTTTGTTTTTCAAAGTTCTAAAATGGCTAGGTGATTATTCAGGAAGTTCTCTTTAACGCCTTTAGAGATGACATGGACAAGTCCTCCCTCAGCAAGTTTGCAGACAACTGCAGTTTGAGTGCTAATGTTGATCTGCAGGAGGGCAGGAAGTCTCTGCCGAGGGATCTGGACAGGCAGGGCTGAGGCTGATTGTATGAGGTTCTACAGGGCCAGGTCCTGCCCTTGGGTCACAAAAACCCCAGGCTGGGGAAGAGTGGCTGGAAAGCTGCCAGGGGAAAAGGACCTGGGTGTGCTGGTCAACAGCAGCTGAACATGGGCCTGCTGTGCCAGGTGGTCAGGAAGGCCAGTGGCATCCTGGCCTGTATCAGCAACAGTGTGGCCAGCAGCACCAGGGCAGGGATTGTCCCCCGTACTCAGTATTGGTAAGGCCACGCCTTGAATCCTATGTTCAGTTTTGGGCCCCTCACAACAAGAAGGACATTGAGGTGCCAGAGCATGTCTAGGAAGGGCAACAGAGCTGGTGAAGTGTCTGGAGCACAAGTCTGATGAGGAGTGGCTGAGGGAGATAGGAATATTTAGCCTGGAGGAGAGACCTTATCACTCTAACTACCTGAAAAGAGGTTGTGGCAAGGTGGGAGTCAGTGTCTTCTCCCAGGGAACAAGTGATAGGAGAAGAGGAAACAGCCTTAGGTTGCACCCCATGAGGTTTACATTGGATATTAGTAAAAATGTCTTCACGGTACGGGTTGTCAAGCATTGGAACAGGCTGTCAAGGGAAGTGGTGAACTCCCCATCCCTGGAGATATTTAAAAGACATGTAGATGTGGCACTTAGGGACTTTCTGAAGTTAACAGCTAGGTTGATTTCTGAAGTGATTGTAGGAAAAGGTCTTATTCCCATTATATAACTCACTAACTTGAATCTGCTTTTCATCGATTATAACCACTTTCATTGCTGTTTTTCGGAATCTTAAATTTTCAGATTATTCTAACAAAAGGGGTTTGGGCAGTTGCAGTTGTTCTATCTGTAAAGACTCTGGCATGTAGCAGTTGGTAATACACCATTCCATCTTTCTTTTACTTTAATTTTTTCTTCCCCAAATAGCTGAGGGTTTAGATGACAGTTACTTTTGAAACTGAATTTCTCTGAATTTAAGATTCCATATTTATCAGTTCTGCATATGAACTTAAAAGGAATGATAGACATGAAGCTGACTAATGTGATTCCGCTTTAGAGTTGTGTAAAGACAGAAATCCATAGACCACGTGTTTACATGAGGGGAAAAACAAGGGTAAAGATAAGGTCTTTATAGTATTCTACAGAGAAGTATACTACAACCACATACATAATTTTAAATCCATTTGGAGTTCTCCACAGATGATGGGACATTTTCGTGTGCTTCAAGTATCTTGCTGGATTGAATCCTAAATGGTTAATTCCTATTTTTCAGACCTGTGTAGTTCTGTATTTTTTAGACTTTGCTGTGCTGCCCTATAGTAAAATTAGGTTAGATACCAGCTTTTCGCCCAGAGGGTGGTTGAGCACTGGAACAGACTCCCCAAGGAAGTGGTCACAGCACCAACCCAGTCTGAGTTGTGCTCTCAGGCACGTTGTGTGGTTCTTGGGGTGTCCTGCACAGGGCCTGGAATTGGACTCCATTATTTTGATGGGTCCCTTCCAACTCAGCATTTTCCATGGTTCTGTGAGATTCAGAACTCAGTTTAGTTTCCAAGTGGTCATAAATATGTTGTTTTGATTTTTTAGTTAATTATTGTAAATTAGGGGTTTTTTTCCCCTTTACCTTTCTTCAGCTGTATGCCCTCATTTCTTCCTTCTCTGACAGCTCCTCTGCTATTAGAGCATAAACACATGTGTGTTTAAGCTTCCAGTGTGAGTCCAGATTTTATCCAAAAAGATTACTGGGCTTGTCTTTTCCACAATAACTAAGAAATAAAGTTCTTTATTTTGGGAATTAAACTGTCAGGCCTTTATGTTCCTATTCCTTTCTAGGAACTATGAGAAGTACTTTGTCAAAGCACAGAAAGTGAGACGTCTCATTGCCAATGACTTTATGAAGGTTTTCAGGAGTGGTGTTGATATTTTACTCACTCCCACCACTCTGAGTGATGCAGCATCATACACAGAATTCATCCAGGAAGACAACAGGACTCGCAGCGCTCAAGATGACATCCTGACACAGGCTGCAAACATGGCTGGTGAGTAGAGACAGGAACTCAACTTGTTTTCCTTTGCCTAGTCATTTTAAATGTCCGGTCCCTTTAGGTATTTAACCTTCTATTTAGAATCAAAATATTTCATCCCCATGTAAGTCTTACAGTGGTAACTGAGTCTAAGGACAATTTATTAAATGCTTGAAAATGTAAGACTAGATTTTAAAGCAGGGCACCTTGGGGCTGAGTGTGGGCTGCAGGTAAGATGTTCCAGAGACAGAAATCTCTTTCTAAGGAGAGGCGATTGTCTTTTAATTTCAGAGGATGCTGACCTCTTAAATCTCTCTAATTAATTTCTTGTGATCATCTAGCATTCAGTTAATTGCATCAAATTATTTTAGCTAGTTTTTCCTCTACATATTTTTTTCTGGTTCCCTTAAAATTGATACAAAAATTACTCTAGGGTTTAATAGTAAGTATTTGCGTGTGTATTTTTTTTCTTTCAGGACTGCCAGCCATAAATGTTCCTACAGCCCTTTCAGAGAGAGGCTTGCCAGTTGGGCTTCAGTTCATTGGACGCTCATTCCAGGAGAAGCAGCTTCTCACTGTAGCCAAATGGTTTGAAAAACAAGTACAATTCCCAGTGATTCAACTAGAAGAAGTAAAGAGGCATGACAATGGTGTTTTTCAGCATCAGAAGTCTGTGTCTTTTTCATAGCCTGGGACTTGCTAGTCAGCTAGAGCAAGAAAGCTGTGGGCATGGTCAAGAAATGAATTTCTGCAGTTAATTGTCTTTTGCAGAAGTAATAATCTGTTTTAAGAAGACGTTATGCAGTCATGCACACTGGAATCACAGCAGCTTGTTATGGTGTAATTAAGGCAAAGTGAATCATTAAGTAAACATTACCATATTATTAAGAGCCATTTCTTATTGATATTAAAAACATCAAATTGAAATTGTGTACGTTATGCCTCTGAAGTTGATTTTTTAATCTGACCAGTTAAAGAACTAACCTGAAGTTTTGTGTGGAAGTGTTGTGGTTGCCAAAGGGCTTGGTTTCCTTCTGGAGCGTAGACTTCTGTAATGACCATAACCAGACAAGCTCTGTTGGAACAAAGGTATCAAAGATCTATTCACCAAGAGTCAAATACAAAAGGAAACAAGGGAATAACATAGAACTATAGAATCCTTTAGATCAGAAAAGACTTTTAAGATCATCAAGTCCAATCCACCACTACAAAGTTCACCACTCAGTCATACCCCTCATGCCCCATCTACACATCTGTTATGTGATGTTTATTAAAGTCATAATGAGAAAGATAAATCACACCTGCATTTAGATCCCTATTTTATCAAAATTAACTATGTGGAAATGTTAGTTCATTTTAAAAACCAAAAATATTCCCTATTTCTAGCTAAGTAGTACAAGAGGTGAAAATAACCTCCGGGTTTACAAATCATGCAGATTACTGTGGTTATATCTGTAAGAATGATTAATTCCAGCTATCTACCGAGGAAAGGTGTAATAGTAGTACCTGAGTAGTTATTTCAGTAGTAGTTCTTCTTCCTTTGCCACTGTTCTTTAAAATCAATGCTTAAATACTAAGAAAGAGACCTTATGTAGTGTGACTCCCTGTAGGAATAATGCCATCTATTCCTTCATGGACAGTCACTCAACACAATAGTAATTTGAACTGAATTTCCAAACCATCATCTTGTAGACTGGAAGACTTACTAAAGAACTATTAACCTGTTTCAAATGTTGCAGTTTCCATTTCTTGATAGTTAAAAACATGAAGTTTGCAGATGTTTTGCATCAGATTCACTTTCAGTCATAGTCTACAGCATGCAAAGTTGTAAAAGGTATAGAGGGAGGAAAATGACTGAGGTGGAATCTCCTATGGAAACATAAAGAATCTTCCTGAATTATATCTCATCATATAGCATATTGTCACCCATATAAAAAAGAAAAACCTTATTTCTAAAAATTGCAGATGAATCAGTGAATTTTCCATATGCCGAAGTGACCTTTTTCAATACCTTTCCCATAGGATTAAAATGTTACACAACTAAAAACCCCACATTTAAAAAGCTAAATTATATTTTTAAATACTAAAAATCAAGGTACAGCCTATTTGCAGCCTCACTCTATCTTTTTCCATAGAACAGTCTTTGGGGAACTTGCTTTTTCTATTAGTGGGTGATGATGAATTGAGAATCCTAATAAAATATTTTCACTAAGGTGAAATTACTTGTTCAGTAATTTAGGTGTGCTGTAATCACACAGGTGTGTCTTACAGCAGCTTGCTGACCAGAGCTCTCAGTGAGGTTATCCAAGTTGCTGTACCTGGATATATACTTAAAATAGCCACTCTTTGATGTGCACATCCCAAATCCAGACCTAGCACTTGCTGTTTCTGAAAGTAAAGGTCAGTGTCTGTGGCCCAGAGTTTGCGATAAAATCCTGGCTGTGGAGAGCATTCCTGGAGAGACATGAAGCACCTTAGAGCATTGCAGAGGCAAACAAACTGAGGACTGTGCTTTCCCTTGGAAATTAATTCTGGACTGACTTCTGACCTACTGGAAGATCACTGCTTATTCTTGGCAATCTTTTAAAACCTCCCCTGATGTAAAGAGGTATCTGATGGAAAAACTGGATCAAGGTATAGATCCCTACTCCATGTTTCTCAAGCAGTTAGAGGTGGGGTAGGTGGAGGGTCCCAGTATTTGCACTACCTCTTTTTTTGTAGTGGAGCTCCAATTCCAGTCTGCAGAATCCTCTAAAGGAGCATTCGGAAGATCACAGCAATGACCTGTTCTGACACAGCTCCTTCAGAGTTTCTGCTGCTGGCAGATTTCTGAGCATGGAACGACTGTATGGGGAAATATACAGTGGGGGAGGTACCAACGAACCAACCAGATACCCATTCTGCCTGGCATTTGTAACTGTATGTTAGCAGTTGAATTAACAATTGTAGGGACTTAAACTCCTGTGTAGATACTTAAATTTCTGGGCTATCAGATTCACAGCAGCCCCAACAAGGTTTCTGTCCTCCTCCAATTCCTAGCTGGTTTGCATTTTTGCAGACCATATGCCTATATGGTCTTTCTGCCCTCCCCTTTCTAAAGCTGGAATTTCATCAAATCAGAGGCAAGAACCTAGGAACCAATTTTGTCAAGCTACTGGAGGATGTAAGCAAGAGTTCCTTACACTGCAGGAGAATAGCTGAGAGACTTCTGCTGTCTTTGTATTAGAAAAACTGGTAGTCGACTCTGGAGCCCCCAGCAGCTCCCAAAGGAGTTTAACACCCCCACCTACCTATAGGTATTGTGGTTGTGAGCAGAGCTTTGTGCAGCTGCTCCCAGTGCCAAGTCACAGCTCCAGAGTTAGGAACAGGAAAATTGCTATGCCAGATAATTAGACTCTCAAAACACCTTAGTTACAGAAGCACAGGAATTCCAAGGAGCAGGAAGGTCTGGAGGTAAAAAAAATAAAAGAAAAAAAGAAAAACCCAAAACCCTGCCTATGCAAACATTTTGTACAGCTGTCTTGAAAAACAATTCACTGAAATAATAGAGTTGGAAGTTTCATGGCACTGCAGCACGGTCACAGTGGGAGGTAGGTGTAACCTTAGCACACATTGAGCCCAGATAATTCCAGTGTTTCCTGAAAGAAACAAAAGCTAGAGCTTTAGCAAACAAGCAATCTGGGTTTTGGTGCAAATTGTTTTTTCTTCAGGTAATGAGAACCTGTAAGGACATTGTATAGTGGAAAAGCTTTTTTTGATATGAAAATCGTTAAGAGCTTTTGCTTAAGATGTTTTTAAATACAATTGCCATTTGATATTGCACTTTATGCAGTTTCCACATACGAGTTTTTCCCTCACCTTCTTTAAGAGCACTCATATAAAGGAGAAATTCAAAGCAAAATTTAACCTGAGTGCTGCTCTTTCTCTGCTCCTGCATTTCTAGTTTTCACATATCATGCACTTAACAGTAGCTACGAATTCATTATAACTTCCAAAGTGTTAGTCATTTCTCCATGAGTTTTATGATTCACCCAGGAACTAATCTGTGGAAAGCTGCAACAGGGAATGGGCTTTGTTCCCTACCTGGGGAATTCCACAGGCCTCCCCCTCAGCTCTGCCCCCCAGAATACTGAGAGCAGTACCTACCACTGGACTCACATACAGACGGGCAGCTGAAAAGGGAGGAAGAGGTGTGCACAGCATGCCTAAAAATCTCAGCTGGAGTTTCATGGCCGTCGTGCTTCATGTTAAATTGATGCCCACAATGCCACCAGAGAGAGCACAGAAATAAGCAAAAAAGCCAGAGGAACAAAAAAGGTTTATCTAAGTTTGTTATTTTTCCATCTGTCTCTCAAATATAAGAAAGAAGGTATCCAGTTACAGGAATGTTAGAGAGAGCAACAAATGAAAAACACAATCTTCTGAATTAGCTCACCACACCTTTGATTGGCTAATGTCCAGATGCAATTAAGTGATTCCAAGCTAACATTTTTTTGTAAGCAGAAGAAAGGGTTTTTTTCCCACCCAGCACAGGCATCTTCACGTACCTGCTGTTGTACAGCAGTAAAAGGTGTCTTTCGCTCTGGGGTGCAGGGGAATCAGGGAAAACAGCAGGAATGCAGCCAGGGCACTTTGCCATGTCCTGTCCATTTTACAGCTCAGGCTATGGTCTGGTACCCACACAGTAAGGGTGAAAATGCTGTAGAGAGTCACAAGCCAAGTCTGCAGTACAGTATGTGATGAAATGGACTTCAAAGAGCTGGAAATATAATCCTTTTCAGCTGAAGAGACTGTTCTTGTATGTCACTGTGTTTGACAGCCAGTGATGAAAGGATTTGTGCGTCCTACCTTGCAGCACTGATGGTGACACATGGCTAGCACCATTCCCAGAAGGGAGACAGGCTCCTGCACTGCAGTGTATGGAGGAAAAGCAGTAAGCACTTCGTTGTGCCACCCAGGAGGGGACTTTTCAGCTTGGGAAGTGACACTGAGAAGCACAGAAACGTTGTCTAGGCAAGCTGAGAAACATCAGGAGGTAGAAAGCCCACAAAAGAGGGAAAGGATTGTCATAAATGCTGGTAACTCATTCAAGGAGCCAGACCTGGGAGAGGAAGATAAAAGAGATAATGGACATGGGAAGGAGGAAGTAGACAAAATCTCAGAAGATTCTGAGTTGGAAAGGACCCACAAAGCTCATCAGAAGTTTTCTGGTGAAGGAGGGGCCCTGACCTCATGTTCCTAAGTTGAAATCTTCGAAGGTGGGTACCTTTTATAAATTGTACTTCTCTGAACAGAGAGGCAGCTTGATTTAGTCCACGATCAGAGTGTTTAAGACTCACATTCACTAGCTTTCAGTGCCAAGGCAAGTGCTACTCAGGCACATATAACATTTGACACAGACACACAAAATATAAAGATCAAAACATGTTATTAACAATGTACTTCAGGAAGCCTAGGAGCACACTGCAAAAGGGATCATGTGGGCTTGACTTCTCTACATAGATAACGATTTCATACAGTCATCTCCATTATTAAAATCTAACAAGCATTTTTGGTTTCTTTCTCCTATTAATATTCAAGAACCTTTTGTTTAGAAACTTAAATCACAGCCAAGCCACACACACCTATTTACTCAAGGCAATATTGGTTTTTTTGTTTAAATATGCCTTCTCACTTGATGTGTTTAATTCATTCTTGTATTTATAGAGCACAGTTCTGCTAGAACAGTTTACTCCTGTATATTAGTGTACCCTTGTGCTAATCCCTGTGGCCATTCACTGCACCTGCTCCAGCTGAATCTATGTCTTCCAACATAGGTGACAATTATTCTAAAGGCAATTCCAGGTGCAGATTTATGACCACAACAGCATTAATATTTCCCTGCCACTCCTGAAAAATTATTCTCCAGAACACTCTGGAATAACACTTGTCCTTTACTCAGGCACATTACACCATACCGTAGCTCAGAGCCAATTTATGATTAACCAGTGCATTCAGGGCTTGCTCTGCCTCCGTTGCTTTCAGTGGATAACCATTTCCCATATGAGCTGGGAGCTCATTATTAAGCCTCTAGGGTCATGACCTTTCACTCCTTCTCATCACTGCTACTCTGATTATCAGAGTTTTCTGGTTTTTCCTGTAAGAGTCCAACTCTCCATTGTTTTGACAGTAATTCCCAGCTTCAAGTCATCAGAAACAAAGAATGTGTCCTTCAAATAACTTTCCTTATCACCATAACTTCACCCTCCTTGAAATCATTTTCCAAGACACTGCTGCCAATGGACTTAGAGGACAATAAAATCCAGCTTCTCCTGTGTGGCCTCTGTGAGTCTCACCTGTGCCCTGATGAATCGTGCAGATGCAATCATCTATTGACAAAGCTACATACAGGCTGAGGAGCTGCAGCCTTTCTTAACAAAAACTTGGGGTTACAGCCCTCACTCTATTCCATGACTGGTTTGCTTTGAAGGCTAAAATCACATAGAGTCCCATTGCAATAAACACTGTGCATGGGTACCAAGAAAAGAACTTGGCCCTGAAAAGAGTTTGCATCTATTATGCATCTATCCAAAACCCCCATAAAACCCCCAACAAAAAAGCCTCCCCGGGATAATGAGCTATTGTATCCACAGCACTGGAAACATAAGAGCCTGAATGATCTACTCTCAATTGTGGACAATGGAAACACGCTGAATCACTAAAACCGGACCTGCAAAAGGCAAAATGCAGCCTTGTCACTAAGACAAACTGCTAATAGCAACAATGAGGCTTGGAACAGCTTGTATGGAGCCAAAGTGGCTCTCATACTTTAACTGAAGTTCATCCAAAGTTGAATGGGAGGTCTCCAGATGGTCACTGAAACTGGGATTGGAAGGAGAGACCATCACATTTTCTTGTTAATACACAAAGTGTAGAATTTTGTTCAGTGGTGAAAACTAATACTTACTCCCAGAAGAGTGGACAGATTAAGCCACGAAGGAAAATGGCATCACTTACACAGGGAACAAGACACTACTTTAAAAGAATATCGTAGTCATATAACTTTCGCAGAAAAGCCAAGGGGAAAGCACAGTTGTGTCACAGTTTGTGCTGTGCTTTTTTCATGCAGCATGTAAAACTATGTAATTTCTTTTATAGAAGTAAACATCTAACTTCACAGTATTTAAACAGACAAGCAACAAAATCCTCAATTGCAGCCCCAGTCAGAAATGTGACAGGCAGAGGGATGTCCATATTGTTGAACTGAGCTGTAAGCTACACTTCATCCCAGGTCTTCCATTTGGGGTTGTGTTTGTCTCTGTCCCCTGTGCTCCACAACCATGCTGATGATGTGGACTTTGCCAATACAGCCTGGCTCAGAGAGAGCACAAAATACCTCAGAAAGCCCTTCAGAAAGAAACATCATATCTGAGCCAATCTGCCAGCTCCCACGGACACCAGCTTGGCTGCTTGCAGACAAGTGGAGGTGGGAAGGTGCTGGACTCCACCTGCTTGGTTACACGAGTCAAAAAACATATTCAGGAGGAAAGAAGCTGTCCTGATCTCCAGCCAAAGGGAGAGATTACACCTCTCAGTATCTCTCCTGGGGGAGGAACTTGGTGAAACACACTACTCTTAAAATGAAACTACTAATTGTTTTGTCCCCAGAATATATACTGAGACACTGCAGGTGCCAAGTGTATTTCTCCCACACAGCATGTTTTTCTCTAAAATCAAATTTGCCTTCTTGAGTACATGCCATGGGAGGGAAGAATGTGGTGAGGAATTTGTAGCATGCCTTAAAAGATGAGGGGAAACAAATGGAATACCAAAGGAGGAAACAGTTTTTGCAAGCAAGTCAGCAAAATATTCTAATGCATTTGCTCTTCAAGCACAGTTACATTTACAAACAGCCTGATGAAGGGGAGGTGTGCTCCAGTTCCATTGCCTAGGAAGAGTGAATTGGAGCACTGAAGGATTAGGACTAGATCTAACATACTTTGAACCTGGTGAAAAACAGACATCAGAAGAACCTGCACTGAACTAGCAACATAACTGAAAATAAGGAAGATATTTATTTCCCTTTCTTCTTTAAAAGTGAGACCATAAGACAAGCTATGGCATAGAGGAACTTTAGGCAACTACTGCTTTTCTCTGTGCAACCTTAGTACTTCACATGTAGAGCATTTCTGACTCCTGCTCTTCATTGCTACTTCATTTGTTCCATTCAAACCTAATATTTCCCAGTGAATTTGTCCAACAAATATGGAATTCATTGATAGACCTGAGATGGTGGAGAAAACCTTCCAGAACTCATTCTGTAAATGAGTTGGTGTAAATGGACTGGTCATGCTGTTATTGAGAAGAGACATCAGTGAATGTAGTAATGGGTACCCTTCCCTATGGACTTGTCCTAAATTTCCTTCTCCTTGTATTCTTTACTGTGAAAGCACAGACATTTCCTAAACCACTGGCTCTGGCTCTCATGAGCAAACTCACTAAATAAACATCACATTTCCATGCAGTCTAGTATTACCAGAGTGAGTGTGCTATTGAATTAACACCTTAAAGTAACTTTAGAGTATTCTTCAATCTTACTAAATACATGAAAATTTAGCTCATCACAAGCTCCAGTTCTTACAGCCAGAAATTGCTGTCATTGCCTTAACTATCAGCACAATGTATGGGTGGGGGACAAGAAGACTAAATACCACAATTATTCTATTGATCTATTCAATTTTTAAGTCTTTTTTTCTAGGACCTGCTGCAAGCACTAACCTTTTCCTATAATTACCACTAAAGAGCATTGGTAAGAAACAGTTCTGACTTTCCAAAGATGAAAGCTGAAAAGAAGTTTCATTATTCATGAATATCCCTTGAAGATATCTGTTTCTATAAAGCTAACATTGTCAAGTTCCTACCCATATGCCACTTTTAAAAGATTTGATATATTTTTCTATTTTCAATATATTAGTCTTTAATGATAGCTGGGAAGGTCTGTTTTTCTCTGCTTAACTGAGGAAAACCAGCTGCACAGGGACACTGAAGACATAATTTTCAAACTGATCCTTTTCAGAAGCGACTTAGCTCTCTACACATGTCACTACTTCAGGCCTCAGAGTAGAGGTTGCCTTTCAGGAGTTTGTTGACACCTTACAAGGAAAAGGCCAGTACTCAGAGACTGCACTTGAAGTAAATAATTTGTATTACTATCCTGCTTTACTTATGTTAGTGTGCTATACTGCTTTTGTATCATTCCTAATTTCTACACGAATGTCAAATACCATCCAAGAAAAAAAAATTACTTTACTACTCTAAATATACTGTAGCAACATTGTAATATGTATCAGCCACCTCTTATAACATTACAAACCTCTCAAGCTTGATAGGAAAATGCTTTCCATCAATCTGTTGACAGTCATTATCTTGTTTTCAAATTGTTATCAGTCCAGTCCCCCCATCATGGTTTCTGCTATTTTTCCTGTGACTAAGATCCAACAGACTTATGGTTGGGAGTGCCCACTGAAATCCTAGGGGCTCTGAGATGCAGCTTCCTCCTCTCCTTCCTCAGGGCCTCCTTGGTGGCCACAACACTCACCCCAACAGCCTCTCAGCCCACTACATTTCCTGGAGGGAAGTTACACATTTTCAATGTTTAGCTGAATTTAGCATGTTCCCATTTTATTACCAGTCATACAAAATAGCTATGATGTCTCTGTTTTGTATCTATAAATATCTCTAAGTCCTTTCTCTGCTGTTAGTGACAAAGATTTTGTTTTGCCAACAGCACCAGCAGGTGACCAGAAGCACAGCTGGGCTAAGAAGGGAAGGTGGATTTTTATTCTTAGGAAAACCTAGGGCTGAAGTGTTTAATATCTTACCTTATTCCACATAATTAGTATCTTATCCTGTGGAAAGAGGTGTATCAGCTTTTCCAGCAAGAAATTTATGTCCTGTATTTGTTAGTCTCAGCTTTCTCGTTCTTGTTTTATATTCACAGAGAGGAAGGTTATGGTTTTTAACAGTTCCCTTTCAGCCAGAATGTTGTTGTTTTTCTTGAAATGAACGTGCCCTTATTTTTATCCCAGATATGGCTTATTAGGCAGCCTGCAAAATATTCTTAGACATTTTACAGTTACAAGTTAAGATTTTTTCCCCCAAATGACTTAGTTCAGAATTGTTTTCCACTTTGTGAAATTTTATCAGCTAAAACTACCAATATGCTCTTTTTTTCCCCTTGAACAAACATAATTGAGTTATGAACATTTTTATTTATTGTACCACTAATTTTTACTACTGTGCTTCCTCTCCTCTGCTGAGGCAAAATCTGGCATTTTCTTGATATCTGGAGCAATTATTTTTAAGAAACAAAATTTAAAATGTTATCCAACGATTCTGAAGATGTTTCAGTGCTGGCAGCATGAGACTGCCAGCATATGATATTTGGATTAATGTCTCCCACAAAACCCACAATTTTCCTTTTCCTCCTATAAATTATAGATAGTAACTGAAAGAGCCAGTCACTTGTTCTTCATAAAAACTAGGGTTTTTTTCTCTCATGGAGAGAAACTCCTACTCCCTTTTGCACTTTTCACAATGGGAAATCGGTACATGAGATAATTTCTTTGTTATTTGTCTCTAGTAAAATATTCATGTTCTTTTGTTATTTTTGGTCATAGTGTGCCATTTTTTCCCCTTCTGTCCACTAAACCTTTAAGAGATTTTTACCTGTGATTTAAAGATTTCAATCACCAGAAAATTCCCATCAAGTTCCAGCAATGCCATCTCTATTAAATTTACATTCATAAATGAGCAATTCCAGTTTCTCTGTTTACTATCTAAGACCCTCACATTGGCTCAAGCAGCTAAATTATTTCCCCTCTTGTCCTTGAGCATGTAAGTTTGTTTTATTCACCATGGCATGGCTTGGAGTTAAATGGGTACTCATTTGCTTCCGGGCAGTAGGTAGAAGCTGCAGAGTTTTCCCAGCCTGCTCAGAGGCCGCCTGCTCACCAGAAACCCTCCAAGAAGAGGAACCTCCCTTCTGCCCTGCAGCCAAAGGCAGGAGACATTAAACAAATTTATGCCTGCCACCTTTCTTCAGCATGGACAAGTGGTTTCTGACATTATTCTGGTTAATACCTGACCATGTGCTGCTTTGCCTACCTCCTCTGCCTTTAAAAACCCTAAATCTTGCTCCATGAGTAGTTTTTGCACTTAAAAGGAAGGTAGAAAGAAATTAACCTTTAAAGCAAAAATATTTGTATGTATCCGTATCCTTACCTTGTCTTATAGGAAATGTTACATTAAAAATATTGAAGGGCACTTAAACGTTGAATTTGTTTTATTCCACATAAACTCAGGCATTAATGATGCAGTCCTGTCTTCGATTTCTAGCATGATCCTGAATTTCAGCAGGATATTATTCAGCATAAATAATCAAAACCACAGAAGCTCATTCTTGAAATTGGTACTGTGTCTTACCAGAGGTGTATTGCACACCAAATGAGAATGGATTTAGCACTCTCCTGTCAATGCCTTGTAACATGGTCCGTTTATAGGATGTGCTTTAAAACAGGACCAATTATTCTTACAGATTGCAATACAAATCGTAGTGTAATTAGTCCTTAACAGCAATAATGGAATAAAGTGAGAAAAACAGTGAAAAAAAAGAGACAAAACCCAATTAATCTTAAGTAATTGCATTTCCACCTATTTATTTAAAATCTGCCGCTTTCAAATCTTGTCATCTTGCCAATGCAGTAGCACAATGTTCTGCTGCTAGCCCTTCATGTATCTTTGTAGAATAAAAATCTCAGCTGCAGTATTCCCTTACTCTCAGTACAGAAATGATTCCTTCCTAATCCAAATCTCCTAATGGTTCAGCATTTTGTGCTGAGAGATCTTCCATCTCCTTGCGAGATCAAATAAGCAACTTTTCAGTTGAGTGTCCTAAAAGAACTATTGTCTGTACAGCCACTTTAAAAGCCAAGACTTTTTTCCCCACACATCTGAAGCATTCTCTTGTTTAGGAGATATTTTTTGTATTCTCTGTAACCACTTCTTAGTCAGTTTGCTTAGCCCAATACAAACCCCGCAGCTAATGACCCTCTTGTTATTTCAAGTGCATAGAGAAACTAGATTCAATTCAAAGTCAATACCACTGCAAGGCTATTGTAGTTCTGAAATATTTCCCTGCCAGTCTTTTGGAAGAAAGTAAAAGAAATAAATTTTTTAAAAGTCTAGAAAATAGCCCCCAAGAACAAAGGTACAGTGTGCCTTAACAAGCATGGCTGAATGGCATCCAGCATTTTAGTCTTTCATCATTGCTCCACGGAGTTCAGTATTCCCCCAGTTCTCCCAAATTCAAGGGCTTGTTTTTGATTTTGGATCTACGTCTCTAGATCAACGGCTATGAAAACATGAAACATGCACAGATTGCTACAGCATTAATTCCCAAATTTGGCAGCCAGACTAAATCAATGGTGTTTGCAAAGCACAAATCACCTCGCACAATTCAGTGGGCTCCTTGATCACCAAGCTATGGACAATCAATTGGATAATGAGGTATTTTAGCTGTTTCACAAATAATTGTGTTACTTAAACATATTCCTCTTTTAATGCCAGTAACATTCTAGCCAGTGGTCAAAACCTTCCAGGTTCATTCTTTGTAATTCCTATGGCATATTGATGAACTAGCAATATGGACATTCTAGGTAACATGAAATCCAGGCACTGTATAAAACACTGAATATACAAGAAGCATCAGGAAAACAACATATTATTCACACCTGTATGAAACTCACCAATTTTTATAGTGACTGTTTGGACTTTCCAGCCTGCCCTGATCTCATGCCATTGCAGCCAGGAGCACTGATGGAACCTTCAGATCTCAGTTATCACCAAGCATCCAGGTGTACATGCCTCGTGTAACTTGATCGGTCAACAAAAGGAATTATCAGCTTTACAGTGCAATGGAAAAGCTTATGCTTTTTTCTGCTTTGCAGAAGTGGATGTGGAAAAACTTGGACTTGTTTGCAAAGTCATGTTTTGGTAATATGTGGCAAGATAAACTTTGCTCTAAATCCTGGTTTAAAGCCGAACTGAGCCAGGAAGAGTTCAGTTAGTTTAGTTAAAGTGGTTTACTTTGGGTTTTTTTTTTGCTTGTGGGGTTTTTTTCAGTTGGTTGGGGTTTTTTTGGGTTTTGGGGTTTTTTTTTAATACAACCACCCACTGCAGGGCTTGCCAGTTGTGTATTTCCCTTCCCATCTGGGAACAGCTGTATTACTACAGCACATCTATAGTGTTGCAGTGACCATGTCTGTACCTGTGGTTGTGTAAGGAGCAGACAATCTGGGAAAAGACCCAAGTACCTGAAATCTTCTCTATTTATTTTCCACTACACTGGTTGCTGTAACAAGGGCTACTACTTTTCTTTACAAGCCTTGCTTTCTTTATACTGTACCCACTTTAATGAGCTTGTACCACTTTATCTACCTGACAGGTCACAGCAGAATACGCTGTGCTCTGTAGGCACATCCTAAGGAGCATGAAAGGTGAAACTAGAACAGGTTCCTCATTTTGGAGCAGCATTTTAAGCAATATTACTCCCTGACCCCTCCACAGCCAGCTCAAATACAGGACAGTTTCTTTCCTAAAGCTTTCAATGATTCCCAAAGAGCTGCTCTGACCAGCCTGCCTTGCCCACATCCTTCACCACAGTTACCAGGAACTGCTCATGTGAGGAAACCTGCTGGCACAAGTAGGGAGTGTGCAACCAGTTCCCAGCAGCCTCCATGGATGCTGTTCCTGAACTGGAATCATGGTTACTGGGAATTAATTAAAGAGCTCATGACTTAGCAAGCACCATGCATACTGTAAGGAAGTATTTTCCCTGAATCTGACTCCAAATCCCCTGGGCTCACTTAGCTCCCTGCCCAAAGATCAGATCTGCCTGACAGCTGCAGTCCTGCACTCTTCTTCCAGCACCACTGGTAGCCCAGGCAGCAGCACTGTGCCACAGCTTCTCTCTGCCCCACTGCAGCATCACTGAGCCCTACATCCTTTGCCAGGGGAGCAGACACATCAGCCTGGGCCTCTTCATCTCATCCTCCCACAAGTGACCAGTTGTGGAAGCGTTTTGCCCTTCCAGATCAAATAACCTGACTCAAGGTGTCTCACATGATGGGACACAGGGAAATTGAGAAGTCTGAATTGCTGTGGTTTCACCTTTCTGAAGTGAAGCATCTGAACCAACAACATTTTTATGTTTTTGGAGCCTGGGGACTGCATTTCTTGATCATCTCTCCATAAAAAAATGCAGTAGAACTCTTCTCAGAAACAAATGGATAACCAAAGAGACTGATACCAAACCTGAAATACTAGTATTGAGACTATACATGTATGTTTTGGCTGAAGGAGTAGAAGGAGAAGGTCTAACATAAAATACCATGCAGATACTTCCTGACTAGCTCCAGACTACAGTCCCAAAGCCACACTGAGGAGTAAAAGATTCCATCTCACCAGCAAATGAAAAAGCATCCCTAAATGCCCATGGCATGCTGCAAGCTAAGCAAAACTGAGCTGCTGACTTTGTCAACATGTGCTCAACGTGATGCAATTATCATATCATTTTGCAGTGCACCATCAAGAATTTGAGCAGGAAGAGCTTTGTCTTCTCTGCTGTGTGACTTAAAAGCCAGCAAAGTACATGGTTCACCTTCTCCAAGCAGCAGTGCCACTGTGAGTGTTAAAGTGACAGTGACTAAAGGAATCAATGCTTATTTATTTTTAAATCAATGCTTCACATTTACTTGGATTCATGGAAGAAATGAAACTTGTAATCTTCCAGCAATTCACCCAACTGAAAAATATAAATATACTTGAAACATTTTTGAGAGTATAAAACTGAAATATGCTTCCTTGCCTCCTCTGATTCTTTTCTCTGCTATAAACTAGAGAATCAGAATATCATTACTGTGATCATGGTGTTTTTATCCAGGGTGGGAGGTAAAGTCCCTTACTCTCATCGATCTGCTGTACTGCTGACATTCTTGATACCTGAGCAGTTGTGATGAGGTGACAATTTTAGAACAGCAGCTGGCTGTTTATATCTCTTGAACATACAATTTCTGAGAGAAAATTATATATCTTCTGAAAGTCCAGAAGGGTAAATTAAGTCAAGCCTTGTTCTGAATGAAATTCAAAGAAGATATTCTGCAGTTCCCAGTACTGCCTTCCCATCTCAGTCTCAAGGATAAAAGATGTAATGAGAAGTGGCTGCTATTTGGGAGCACCAGCAGCTACTTTACTTACTGGCCCCCAACAGCCAGAGAGGGCACAAGCTCCCGCAGAGAGCCCAACTCCCCCAGGAGCTGCAGCGCTGCCAATGTCACCTTACCCCTTGTTTTTTTTTCCAGATCATTAACTGTTAAACAGGGAGAGAAAGCAGAAGTGAGTCCTGCTGGCCAGACAACAGCATAAAGTCAGAAGGAAAGGCTACATTTCATCAATCCTCTGCTAAAGCAAGTGCAGCATATACGTTTGCCAAAAATAAGCAAGAAGAGAGGTGGAAGTAAAAATACACATCCCTAAAGCTCTTTGACTTTCTTCTGGCACAACGTGCCTATGTAAAACAGGCTTTGGCAGCAAGTCCCCAGTGCCTGACTGGGCCCTGCTGTGACCAGCCTGTGTGCCAGTGGCTGCCCAGGGGCAGCAGGCACAGGCAGTGACACTGGGCTGATGGATGGGATAGGGCTGCTGCCACAGAAAGCCTGGAGGCAGGCGTGGGCAGCACAGCGGGGTGGCTTGGGCAATAGCTGGCTCCAGCTCCAGATCTCTGATGGACTGCACTGAAGCCTCCAGGTGCCTTTGCCATTTCACCTTCGCCACAAAATCTGATTTTCCACCTTCCTGAAACGCTCTCAAGAACATAGGGATTTCCCTGCTGTAGTGGATGGCTGTCTCTCTCCACACCTCCACTATTCACAGTGCAAAACAGTTTCTAATTTTATGTTCCGAGTGGGAATTTCCAGCTGTAACCTGTCTGCACTTTCAATGCGGCAAGCAAGCAGGCTGACTCGCAGCCACATGATTTGCTCTTGACATTGAACTGTTTGTTCTTTTCACAGCCTGGCCACTTCTACTGTTCCTAAGCATCAGCCATAAAATGTAAGAGCTTGAAAATGTTACCTACAAAAAGCTGCAGAGCTGCTTGGCTAGGACTCCTCAACAACGAGAGCCTTTTCCACGCTGTTAGCCTCTGTTTCTGAGTGTCTGCGTATCCCAAACAGCGTGCTGGTGTATTCTGGTCACACAGCTCATTGAGATGTGCAAGCATGCACTGTACTGCACCCACTTCCCTTCCTTCGGGGACCAGCAGCCTCTGATGCAGTTGTATGGAATCAAAAAAATATTAAACCAGGGGCATTCCCAGCTGTCAGTGCTACATGACCTGAAAGAAGTCCAGTTAGGATTTTAGAAAGTTCTAGGCAGACTTTTCATCAGTTCCCTTTGATTTTAAGGATATCAGAGGATTCGGGAAGAGGTGCAGAGGAGCAGACCAGGAGAAGCTGGACTTTGCCATCTGCTTTAGTAAAGCCTTATTCCCTCCCTTGAAGGCCAGCCAGTCCTGGGTTAGTGCTGAGGGTGACACTGCCACTCAGCTCCACCCCTTCCCTGAACCCAGGGTGGTGTGTCCGCCTGGAGGCACCAGGAGCAAGCAGCCTCTGTACTCTCCTTGGCAAACACTGCAATCACGAGGAGCTATCCGGACATTGCAAATAAATTTTTTGGAAGTTTTATTTCCTTTTGGACAGGGCAAGTGTCAGAAATTGCTTCCTGAAGTGACTGAGATACAACTATTCTGGCACTATTCCAGGCTTAAATAAAGATGAGTTATAACACCAAGCTTTGCAAAAAGTATCAAGAAAAATGCTGATCAGGAAGTTTTGTGTAACTTCTTGGCAAAACTTGAGAAGGGAATGATAGTTTAATCTTCATGGATTTGTGGTTGCCTGGAAGAAGGGGAAAGGCTTGACGTGGCTGTAGTTCAAATAACTAATTTTTAGTGAATTCCTTCCGCAACCTGTATTTTATCTGATTGATCCATATACATCCATCTTGAGTCCTTCAGACTGTTTGTCCTCTCAGACAGTGCCAGATTCCAGTGTGCATGTCCAGGAGGGAGAGAAAACACAATATAAATCCAAACTCAACTGAATTTCTGCTTCAGTGTAGCTTCCCATTAACACCATACCAGTAGCATTTGTGGAAGTCCTCGAGTTATCTGCTCTAGAGCCTGCTGCCAGTCAGAAAGAAAGAACAACCTCTTCCTTCTCCTCTTTAAGCACTCCCCAGCCAACATTAAAAGTCCTACATATGTAATGTTGTGCAACATGCTTATTTTGTTATTATTTTGAGCCACTGGTTAAAAGAACCAGACTGGTTGATCAACAAATTCCTAAACATCTGTAATATATTTTTAAACTTTTCTATTAACATGCATATATTCTCATTAGAAAAGTAGTGTCTACCTTCAGTTAGAGATTAAGTAATTACACATCAAACTTTATTTCTCCATTTCTAAACCAAGGAGTGAACTTCTGTTCATTCTCACTTATCATTTTTTCAAAGAGATTGTTCTTTTTCTGACTTTGCAAGCTAGCTATTAATATAAGTAGTGTTATTGAGAATTAACTTACATCATAAAGGAACAAAGACGATCTCACAGGCACCACTGATTAAATGCAACATAAATTGCATCAAGCACTGAAACAAAGTCTAAAGAATATCAAGATACCATTGTTTAAAATAGTACAAAGCAATCTCAAAACCTTTAGCAAACACACAGAAAGCAGGTGTGTTACCTGACTGCCAAAGAAGGCTACTAGGTATGGTGTGAGAGGATTATAGGCCACTCACCCTAATTTCAAGATCTAGAGTGCCCAGCAAGTGACAACATAACTATAACCTGACAGAACGCTCTCAGTAAAGCCAGATACCACCTGGTGAAATGTGGGTGAAGCAGCTTGCAGTAATGAATAACATAAAAATGCTTTGGAATGTATTTTAAAATGTATATGCTTGCCCTCTTTTTGCCATGCTCTTTTAAAGAGAGAAACAAATGGATCAAAACCTGACTCTGAGGCAGAAAGCCATGACTCTAAGAATGACATCTTTCCAAAGACAAGATATCTGTCAGCCATGAGCACTTCTCTCTTTGAAATGAAAACCACATGAGGACAAGTTCCTTTAGGAAGGGTGTGCCACACACACCAGGTAACTCAGCAGCACACACATTTCTGCGGGTAGTTAAATACCAGTTGAATTCATCTTGGTTAGTCCATCCCATCTCAAATCCAGATGGCCTTTAAAGGTTGGTTTCTGAACCTACTTTCCCTGGGAATAAGCCAGTAGTTAATGCCTGGTTTGCCTCGAGGGGATTGCTCTTGAGTGGCTTTGACTCCACAAATGGGCTGGGAAGGAAAGCCCACATTTTGGGGGAGGAAAGTCCACATCTGGGGATTTCCATGCTCAGTCTGACAGTGAGAGGAAAACATATCCAGGAACAAAGCCCCAGACAAGAACCAACTCTGTGAGGTGCTTTAGCACGTGATTTAATAGTTGACTCATTGTTTGTGACGCAGAAACCTCAGGGCTATAACCAATGTGGCACAGATTTTTCAGGGATGTCTAGAAAAGCTCACTCCTCTTTTGAAAAGGACTAATGACCAGCTCCTAGGTGGGGCAGAGGGGGAGCAGAGTGGGTGGTGAGGTGATGGGGAAGAATGAAAAACAGAAAGCAAAGCTAAAAGAATCCCAGGAAATAATTTACCAGCTCTCTTCCAGAGTTCAACTCAGTACATGCATTTAATTATTGATACTTGTTGAATGTGCTGGAAGTCTAGAAACTTTGATGGAAAGCTTTTGTTGCCTAAAGTTACTGTGAGGCAAGATGTCCTTTTTAACATATCCACCCCAGATACAATAAACTATTCATTCCCCTACAAAAATCTATTTAATTGACAAAGTTTAATTTAAGAGGGTTTTTAGGAAAATGTTTCTAAACAGTTCAGGTACTTTTCTGGCAAATGCAAGTTTTATATGCTCAAATGCAATTATCTATTACTCAAAGTAACTTTTACCCATTTTAGATTTTTAAAAAATCCATTCCTTAGACATGCAGTATAAATTATTTTAAAGTTATAAATTATGATTGTACTGATTCTAAGTTTTCCCCAGATTGTCCAAGGCAATTTACTCAAGCGAAGTAGTCTTTCAGCTATTACAGCAGTAGATATGAATGCAGTACTTGTAGACTTTGAATAATCAAGAAAATAAGGTTTTACCAGTCAGAAAATTATATCATTTCTGAAACCAGTATTCTCACAGCATGTAAACACATTCTCCTTGGTCTCTCAGTACAGAGCACTGCTCAGACAAACAGTGTCCAACCTCCATCAGATCTGTAAGCTCTAGCAAACAGGAGAATTGCCTGAAATCTGCACTGTTTCGTCAGGCAAAGTGGTTAAATTAACCTAATGTGTTTGTTTCCTGAAATCAGAAGGAAGTCAGGTATTCCAGAGGTAGTACAGACATGGGCAATAATGCGTTTATGCATAGGTACACTTACAACCAAAATATTAATCATCAGTTTTTAGTGGTCTAACATATTTATAGAAGTTCTCCCAACATATCACAGCCAGGATGTGACTATTTTAAGACTATCAGAACACATACTATATGCTGTTGAAGAGAAGCATTATGCAATCACTGAAAGAATCTCTTCTTCACCCTTAATAAACAAAGTTTAATTACTGAACCCTTACCTAATGGACAGAAATAACTTACAGAAGCTGTAAAATACTTCCTGATCCTCCTAAGTGTAAGCTATACATCTTTCTTACTATGGTGTACCTGAACGTTTCCATGTTTTGAGAGCTGACAGAATGATTTCCAAACCTTTTTTTTTTTTTTCAGATCTGCAGAAAAACAAGCAAATGATTTTGCTAGATCGACTTCAGGAATATGTTTATCCCCTGATTTAAAATGCCTGATCTAGAAGTGCAGCTAAAAGCAAGTCTTGTTTCTTATTATCTACAAATTCACAGGAAAACGCTGTTTTCTAAACAGTAGCATTAGCTGTAGCAACTGCAAGCAGAAGTAGGTCAGGTTAAGCCCCCGTCACCTGTTTGTAGTGCATTTGTATATTTATAATACTGTTTAAATTAGGTCTTCAAAATATTCTTGTAGAGACCATATGACTCTTTTCTACCTACCCAACAATAAATGTTGGAAATATTTGGATATTTTCAAGGTTTTGATGTCTCGGTAGCCACTATGTTTAATTGTGTTCTAAATTGAAACAGGATCATGTTATTCACAGAAAATGGAGTGCTCAATCTAAAATCTTAAGGTGCTTCAGACATGAGTAGAAAATTCCACTGGATTTGCTATCATAGTAAAGAGATTTATGTGAATGGCTGCAGAAAGTATGATTCCTGTTTGCTGACTTTACAACATTAATTTTCACTATTCTCTGCAAAAACCTGTTGAGATTTTATTGTACATGTTGTATTACAATTATTTTTCCTTATCTCTTCTGCTTTGCCTGCTCTTTTCCATCTGACATTACCCCATCAGTCAAAGAAATATTTTCTGCATGTGCTGATAAGCCTTACGTCCACGCACCTAAACTGATCTGTGCAAAGACATTCCTCCTCTCAGGAAGGTGAGAAAGAGCATTTCTTCCAAAACAGGCAAGAGCAGATATATGCTGGGGGAAATGCTACCTTTGTACTCATGGTCCTGATCCATGGACACCAGTCAAACCAATAACACAGCACTAGTACTTCAAACTGGTCTAGTTTCACAACCAGCCACGGATGTACTCTATTTAGTTAATATTTAAGTAATGAAAAATAGAAATAAAGTCACTCCCAAATCCCAGAAGCTCAAGTAGTTAAGCATAATCACAAGTTCTAGTGTTTTACCCAGGCTATAGGTATTTTAGAAATGAAAGGGAATGTAAAGTGTATTTCAGTGTGGAACTGATGATGTCAAGATCCTTTCCAATGTAAACTCTTGTTTCATCAAATTCAAGACTTGGTGTCTCAACAAGTAGTGGGCACCCAACCTTCCAGCTGTGAGAGGAACTCAGAGACCCTTTCTGGAGGAGTAAAATCCTTCTCTGTTGTTTGCTCAGCTGGCTCTCCAGCCTTCAAGCAAAAGCCTTCAGATGACACCCATGGAGCCTCCACTCCTGCCCCTCTGAAGGCATTCTGCTCCTCATGTCTTCTGAGTTCTTACTCAGTTCTCCTCCTCAGTTCTGAAAGCAATGTTTTTCTCTTTCCAGTTCCACAACCAAGTAATGAAATCCTCATTTTATGACTTCCCTGCCTGCCCAGAAAGTGCCAACAACCTAGTAACCCTTTACAGGGCTGGTGGTCTCACCTATTTATAGGCTGCAAAATGAACATTTCCAGAGGGCCTTGTTATGATTTCTGCACAGAAATTTCCATGCCATGCCCAAGTGAAATGGCATTCCATCACTCTCTAGCACAACACATTTTGTGAAATTCTGAACTGACTTTCCCAATAAAGCATATTATATTTACATAGTCACTAACATTAAGTTTTCAGAAGTTCTCCTTCTCACAGAAGATTTCTTTACCTGGGGTAGAGGTACAGCACTTAATGCAATACAGTGATTTCATGGGTAAAGTCTGTCATCCTCAGCTGTGGCTTAACACCTTTTTCTTTAGAAGACAGATTTTTTTGTTCTTAGCCAAAGTCTGGGGCTCCTCACACTAAAGAAGGTGTGTGCCTACAGAGAAAAGAGATTCTACTGAAGATCCTTAAACCATAACTACAACACACACACCGCAATGCAAGTGGAGCAAGAGATGCTCCTGAAAACAAGCAGTAGCTGACCACACTCCCTCAGTACACAGAAATAGAGACCCCAGCCCTTCCAGTCATGTTCTCCTGATCTGCTCTCTCCACCCAGAGCAACAACTGCTGTCCACATCCTGAGCTGGTGACACACAAATAGCACTGCACCCATCTCTGCTCAGCAACGCTGTTTCTGTGAGCAAAGAAGGAATGGTGCTACACGAAGAAAGAAAAAGACAGAAGAAGAAAAATTAATCTGTTTTTCAGAAGTTATGAGAAAGTGCGACTCCAGATTTTCAAAATTTTTACATTTTTAATTATTTCTGAAAAACACAGCTGAGCTCCCATAAAAGAGTCATGCAGATTCTAAAGAACGTATTTGATTACCTTAATTCAATGAAGTGTTAATCTAAGAGTTAATTTATCAGGGTATTAGGGACACTTGAAAGTAGAAGAATCTGGATTTTAAGACCTGTTATTCGGAACATTAAACCAATGTACATCAGACCCTATGAATCAATGTCAGTAACATTTACCACAAGTAATTATTCACAATACTTTTTAATAGATTTTAAGTCCCAGAGCAACCTTTATATGAATTCCAGCCTTTTCTAAACAGCAGATATTTTACTAAATTAAAGGCTTTTTATAACCAAATAACCACAGACACTTGTGTAAGCATTTTCAATCACCTTATGCATTTTATTTCTGGTATAATTCTCCGAGTTTCAGCACTAAACTTTCTTATGACCACCTTCTAAGATGAAGAACTGTAATATAACAACTCATGTCTCCACAAGGTAATGGAAGTTTCTGGACAGCCCACTTGTTTAAACCAGCATGCCAGGTGCAATGCCACCAATAGCATAGCCAGTAATAATGAATTACTGGGTTTTGACCAACTTTAATAACATTATATTCTAGTTTCATTCAATTTTTGTTTCACTGTCCCCATTCTCCAAGAATGGTGGTTCTCCTGTTACACTGTGGAATCTGTAACTATTCCTCTTTTGAGAAAGAAGGTACTGAATGCATATATATATTTTTTTTTTTTTTTAATATATATATATTTAAAGAAAGCTCCACAGGTGACTAGAATGGTGTAATAATTGCAGAGCAATCTTGCTTGTGCACGAGGTAGGTAACAGGGTTAAAAGTGTATCACACCAATGTATCCTGGAGGCATGAAAAGATCCAGCTTTGTAAGAAAGTCCTCATTAACTGAGGACATATATAAAAAGTTAATACAGGTTTGGTACTACTTATCTCCTTTTCTAGCTTAAAATAAGATTCATAACACTGAACAAACATTTTCCTGACATCTTGGCACGTAAGACAAACTATTCTAAGACAAAAATTACATTACGAATAAAGTGAAAAAATGCAGATATAATCAATCATACTCAGTTATAATTTAATTCTCTTGCACTCAGTCTTCTTCTTCCCCCAATTTTGGGATGATTATAAAAATCTCCAGCACATTTCCAATCAACAGGAGATATTTTGGGTTGTATCTGACAAATTTAGGATCAGGGACCAAATCCAATGAACAGAATATTGTTGTTGAAATTCTGACTACAAATTCTATCTACCCCTGCTTTCTCAGACAATGTTGGATCTCTAATAGAAAATCCAGCATACAGATTTATTGCCCATCAAAATCCCCTTACTTTTCCCGTGATTCCTTACTCTCTCCTGGCCAACTAATTTGAAATCAACAAACGTTGTTTCAGAGAGTATACAAAACCCTAATTAATAGGGACATAAATCAAGAATTTGTAAAAGGAATAAACGAAAGCAAAAAATTAAGTAGGACCACATTTTACTGAAAATATAGAATTAGGAGACTAATGCATTTTATTTCTCCATCATTTTATGGATTTAAACTCAGATTGAAAAGCACAGTTCTTTCTGCAATTCTTTACAAGATTCCAGTAATTTTACCACAAGACTCATACATTTTCCGGACTGCAAAATCGGAATATCTAATATTTTGAATTACTGCCACCAAGGAGAGACTTGAGGATAAAATCATCTTCTGCTGGCCTTATTTGTGATATACTACTTCCTTCATATAGAAGCCATATGCTCCCATATAACCACAGTGGGGGAGAGCCTCTGCCCTCCTGGCACAACACAGGAAGGCTCTGTGTTTCAAAGACTCTTCAGTAATAAAGAACTTGAGAGGTGTCATAACTGTATTTCCAGCCATTTCATGGCAAACTGGTTTTCTATTAGTTGCATTCAATTCTTTGCCCCACAGTGCATTCTTCACGAAGGTTTTGAGATCACTGCATGCTGAACCTTCCTCTTCCTACTTCAGAGAGATAACATGGGAAGAAGAAGGGTGACAGAGGGTAGCAGAAAAGTTCGTAAGATTTTCCGAAGCTTGCTGAAATTATTTTTCCCTGAAGAGAGTTTCCAAACTCATTTCACCACCCTTCCAGTTTCCTACAACTCTATGTCAGCCAAGTAGAATCACCTATTTTGCACAGGAACCACCTTTATATCTCAGTTTCCAGTTTGAGCCTGCCTTTTTATGCACTTTCAGTCAAAACATTATTTTGATTTCAAAACAGTCAGAGACATCTTGGGAGATCAGACTCCTCTGTGCAGAAGACTTCAGCCTTTGAAACAGTTTTGTCTCCAGCACAATTCAAAACTCTATCAGTATAAAAATTATTTAGCATCTTCACCAAACACCACCAAAGAACCTCTGCCTGGCCAAGTGCCCCAGAGATGTGGGGCTTGGAAACTCCCAAGGTGTAATACTGGGTACCTGACAAAGGAACCAGTGAAACAAATTGTCTGGAGTCAAAATAAAGACAAAACCAAACCTGGTTCATGGATGTCCAAGTGTAACAGGCACTCAGGCTTCTGGGTGTTCTCTCCACCTCCAGCCATAGAGGAGTAAGAGGATACTGTTCCCCAGGATTTTCCCACCTGAGCACTCCCTCATTCATTTAAACAGTGAAGCTCATTATTCCCCGTCCACCTACCCCTATGACTTGCCAGGATTGATTTTGCAGGATGGGCCTTAGGGAGCCTTTGACCAGGAGCTCAGCTGGGGTAGCAGCCCCTGGCAGAGGAGCTGCATCAACCCCTTTCATCAAGTACAGTGCTCCCAGGAGAAAATATCTATTTGTGGCTTCCACTGAATCAGAACCATCTCTGCATAACATTTTAGTTTTGACTAAAAATCAATAAATTCTGCTGAGTAGGTGTTGTATTGATTATTTTTTCCCTAACCAGCTGTACAATTGCTAAGAAACTGATGCACTATCAGACATTTTGGTGACTAAGTAATGAATAATTGGCATTTAATTCAAGCAGCTGTCACACTAGACTGTCTCTGAAAGCCTGTTCACAGTAAATACTGGGTTTGAGTGGGAAGTTGCAGGTACAAATATTCCCAGTGTGAGTTTCTTGATTCTTTCTTCTTCAACTACTGCCTCCAAAATGCTCACCTCTCCTTTACCTATACTGCAGAATTTTAGTACTGTGACATTTAAATCCTGTGAGATTCTCAGCCTAAAATTTTAAATCCCACCTGTAGAGGTCTTTATAACGATACTTAAATGTTTGATTTTGTCTAGAGAAACATCTAGTAATAAGCTTATCATGTGATAAATGAGTACCTGTCAACTCTCCTCAGACTGAGTTCCATTTGCTATAGCCATTGATTTTTTCCACAGCTAGTGCCCACAACAAAATTTGTGACATCCTTTGAAACTTCCAAAGAAGAGCAGAGATACAGAATTAGAGTTTTGGCTCTCTGAAACCTTCAAATTCACTTTCCCAGGAATATATTGGTTTTAATATTCCTTTCCCTGGGTGCACCAGAAAAACTGTTTTGTGACAAAAAAATGTAGTATTGTATTGGAATATGAGTCCAAATAATTATGTGAATTATCTCTCCAGTTATGCCTTGCATGAAAGAAGATATGGAATGGAAAAGGAAAAAAAACAAAACCAACCAACCTATTTATCTCCTGGTTGGAATGATCAATAGTTCATATTCTTGTAAAATATTTAGAATTAAATAGTCCTTGTATGCAACAGAGCAAACTTGGGAAGGAAGAAGACTCTCCAGGTTTCTTAACCCAAGACAGCTGTCTGCCACATATATCCAATGCATTTTACAGCATAAAATTTGCCTCTCTCCAGTTTGTCTAAAAATGAACAAACCTCACTACTTAGAGCAAGACATTGGTCTCACTCCAGGCACACCTCCTCATCTCCATTATTTTTACTGCCAATGTTTGCAGCAGTTCATTGTAGAAAAAGCTATTAAGGAACAACTGCTCATTTCCTTTTAGCTTGTAAGGTAATTAGACTGGCAAAGCAGTTACAGTGTTAATTTATCCCTGGCAGATAAATTAACTGGTTCTTTGCAGACACTGGAGGAATGACTCACATCATGAACCCAAGTTTATTAACCAGAGTCTTTCCCTCTTTCCTGCCTCCCACCTTCTCCTTTGGTCATAAAATTGAGACTGGAAGGTCGCTTTAACTGTGTTTCACAGCATTTTCATGGATTGTCTCAGTTTTCCATCCTCAGGCCCAGAGTTCAGCCTCACCAACATTTGGGAGTGACGTCTGCTCCCAGTGCAATAGGATCAGCTCCACTGAGAACCTTAATCTGTTCATCATTTTCCACAGTCATAGCCATCAGCTAAATATCAGCAATACCTTCTACACCACAGCAGCAAGGCTGCCAGGAATGTTATTAGGATCTGATTTTTAGGTGTTTTTACACAAAACACAGCTAGGAAAGCTCCCTATAGACTGAAATTAGAGGGCTGGGTCTTTCAAGCACTCATTCACACAAGCAGCCCTTACCTGCAAGCTTCATCAATGGCACCATTCACGTGAGATTTTATGGTTTAGAGGATTAGACACTGTATGTAATGTCTCAGGCTGAGACACAGCCCCATACCCACACAAGGCTGCAAACAGGTCACATAGCACAGCTCTTCTACCCTCTCTCCATCAGCAGCTGAGAGACTCAGAAATACAAATATATTTTTGAAAGTTGACTTTTAAATCCTCAATTTCATCATCGCTCAGAAAAATCCAACTGCTTGGGATACGTGTGCAGACTCCCTTTAAGCCCACCACGATGAATTCAGCCTTCAAACAGGCCTGTGCTGTAAATTGTGGTAAATGAACTGCTTCTAGCCCTACATAACCAGTGAATTCATTTTCTAGGCTTGCCAATGTGACCTGTTTCAACAAGACTTACATTCAGTTTTTACAGGTATCGTGTTAATATATTTGTATAATTTTTTTCTTGTACGATTCTCAGCATATTTAAGGACCTCCATCATTGCAAATTGCCTCTTTATCTTTGTCACGGGATCCCTCTTTATCTGCAGGCCCTTTGGCTCAGCAAAATTAACCTCTTGCCACATCAAGAGAATTTCAGGTTCTGTTGTTTTTTAGGTTAAACAAGATGCTATGGCAACTCCAAGTAGAACCTGTTGTGCTGGCTCAGGTCTGCTGACAAGGTATGCAAGTTTCAGGTGCTCACTTAAATTAGCAGGGATGATGAAGGAGGCACTTATACCTTAACTCTCTCTAAACCTTGTGGGAATAAAACTCTTAGAGCCTGCATTTTGCTGGTGACACTACCATGGAATAAATATCAATTCTCAGTAAGTTAAAATCTTGATTACCATGTCTGTTGAATGACGTCTGCACCTCATCTGCTCTTGGAGAAGCTTCTGTAATAAAGACACTGCAGGGATTTTCTCAGTCTATACACTGCTCACTGACACCAGTGCCATGCCAGGTGCGCCAGACGTCTGACCAGACTGCCCCACCCTAAATTAGGCCAAGGGAAGGAAGCACAAAAACACCTTCATTATTCACAGACGTGCACTGGGTGCTGGTGTGGCCAGTATCCTTGCTGGGAGAGCCCTTTCCAGACCACCTGTGTGGGCTCCCTGGGGTGCAGCAGCAAATCAAACTCTTCAACGCCTAACTGCAAACCTAAACTTCCTAGTACTCTCATCACTGCCCAGAGACACTGGTACAACTTGTGTTACAGACAAAGCATTCTGCCCTACTCTGACACCTAATTCCACCCCCAAACTCTAGTTCTGTTGACCTTGAATGCTAAAACAACCCCAACCCTTAGTCTCTGCTGTTAGCATAACCTAGCTGCTAACTCAGCCTACACGTGTTCTTCATTGCTCATTAGCATCAACAAGAGAATCGGCAACAAATGAGAAAAGAAATGACACTGACTATAACGAACTCAGTCAATTAAGAAAAAAAAACCCAAATCATTAAGCAACAGGCTCCAAAAAGTCGAAGTCATTTGGCATACCTGATCATGCTGGGGTAACAGGATTACTGCTTGCACTGGGATTTGGGATAGGTTAAATTTATTTATTCCAGAAAGCAGAGAGTGAAGAGTTTGATTTGGGCTAAAGAGAAGGTCATACAAATAGGGCATGGGGTGGAAGGTTTTACTTTAGCTTTTAGGTTGAGAAGGATTTAAGGTTACTGCCAGTAAGGTCCAAACTTTCCAGGTGGCTCTGAAAATTGCAAGGACTAGTGTAAGACCTGTGTGTGAGGACTAAAGCTTAACTCAGGTGTAAGAAGGTCTCATTTGCCTATGTGCTGGCAGGAGGCAACAGGGGCAGCAGGGATGTAGGATGAGAAGCAAGGGAAAGCTGTTGCTGTTCCCAGGAGGGAATGAGAGAGCTCCCCGCTGGCTGATGAATTAGCAAAGGTTCAAAACCTAGTGTGGAAAATGAGCGAGGTGCTGTATTGCCTGCTGCCCTAAAGGAGCAACATTATCAGGGTGGAGAATTGTTGATATTTGTGTTGGTCCAAGTGGGGCTTATTGGAGTAGTTCTAAAGATACTACTATGTAACTCTACAATAGCTTCTTAAATCAGAGCTATAACATGCTTTTAAAGTTAATTCACTAATCATTCCCACATACCACGCATTGGGCTCTACCGTAGGCAGCTGTGGTGCAGGCAGACTCCCCTCAAAACAGACCTGGAAGGCCCCCTCCAAGCCTACTCCCACCCTTAAAGGGACTTTTGGGTCTGTAAATCTGTTTTGCTGATGCCCCAAGGTCTGCAGGACAGTCTGTTCTTGGAGATTCCTAAGCAGGTTTTAGCAGCTGGTTGCTAGCTGCAATGGGAGGCATTGTTATTCACATAGTCTTGAGGGTCCCAAAACAACCTGGCTGGATAAACTGGTATGCAAGGACCTGAGAAAAAGCTGACCTTGTAGGAGAAAATGTCTTACATGTGTTTAATCTAAGCTCAGTAGGAACATAAACTGGATAGAGGCAGTTCAGAGACAGCAGCAAGTTAAAAGAAAAAATAAATCAGAATAAGATATCCATAGTAGATGAGATAAAACCTCTGACTGGGTGTAAAAACAGTTTTGGATAGTACAAAAGAACTTGTAAAGAGAAATTAATGAGAAAAGATGAGTGGTGAAGAAAACTAAAGAGAGATTATCAGCATCCAACTTCATGGAGCATTGCCAGAGCCTGAGAAACCTGGGATACTCTGTGACAATGCAAAAAATCTGATCAACCCTCATTATCTGCATTTGGTCTGGTTTCTAACAGACACAGAGTTAATCTAACAAGCTCCCCATAGTTGTGGGTAATAAAGTTCCCCCTTAGGTGACAGGTGGCTGTGTGACACTGTATTTGGACTTAGAAGCAGCAGGGTACTGCACCAGCTCTTCCTCCCTCCCGGGATTCTCTTGCCCGTTCTCCAAAGAGTTGGCAGCTCTTGGCTCATCTGCCTGGCCCAGCTGGTGAGTCACATGGATGCTGATGTAGCTCTGCTTGTCCTCAGCCATGCACAAGTTGGACTGGGTCCCATGGAAAGCACCTTTGTTTTCCAAGAACTCAAGGAAAGCAAATACCTGGATAAGTTCTTACTAATTTTCCACTCTCGTTACCCAGAACTAGAGAGTTTGAACAATAGTTTCAGAGATCTTGAACACAAAGACTACCAGGAACTCATTGTCTTCTTCCTGAAACAAAAGGATGTCCAGGAGGTCTGCAAGCAGTTAATCTTGGGTGTTTTCCTGCAACAGCTGGTGTGTTTAAAGGACTGAGCCCACCATTCTCACACATCTTTGGCCAAAGAAAAACTCAGAGCTAGATAAACAGCCATGGTGTCACTTGTAGGGCAGGGAAAGAATGAGCTGGAACAGAGATAAGGCAGGAACATATGCAGCAATGGAGGCAAGGTTCATTTCTGCATGGTCCACTGATATGGAAAACAAATGTGGTCAAGCAAGGAACAAAATAACTTACGCTTTTTTTTTCATGTCCAGGTAGGTATCTCTGCGTAACTGTCATGTTTACAGCTAGAACTGTTGCTGCAGAGAGGGTTGCAAAGTGCAGGGGAAGAAAGGTTAGAGTAAACTAGAAGGCACTCTGAGTTGGAATAAGGGTGAATACTGAAATTAGATTGATGTTGCTGTTGCAGGAATCTCTCTAAGCAAGTCTAAGCTCAGGACAGGTTTAGACGTAGAGCTCTGAACTGGAAGGGTCAAATTGCTAGGACATTTTCTGGGTCCTGCTTGGCTCTTCCTGTATTTTCCAATTTCTAGAACATTTGTGGGAAAAGGTTAGGCTACTTCATATGGTTGCAGTTACTGAGAGCAGGAGCAGTTTTGTCATGTCACATGCAGAGGAGTGGGATAGAATTCACATCAGAAAGAAGCTGGCTTAAGGTTAGTCAGAAGCTCATCTCTGTAGCTAAAGTGATCTTTTTATCTCTTGAAAAATTATTTACACCTAAGATTAAGACTGGACAGGGGATGAGAGTTATGGAAAAGGAGCTGAAGATCTCAAGTTAGTGATGCAAGGGCCATTGCTGAGGATGAGATGTGGGGCTGTGTGTGGTTCCTTTGTTACTCCAAGTTAAAGGGAGAGCTGAAGAGAAGAGGCTGTGGGCTGTGTAATTAAGACAAGATTCAACTGAAGAGCTATTTGAATTCACAGATACTGAAATGCCTGTGGACTGGACTGCAACCAACAGGAAACTCTGAGCTTTCTTCTTGTTTGATAAGTTGTTTATTATTTTTATTAAGCCCGTGGCTAGGGTTTGTGGTTAAGGTTCATTTACAGAGTCCTCATTTGCTGGAGGACTAGGATCTTGTCAGGCCTAGCAGATTAGGATGAGGACTGATACCAAAAGGAAGCAAACTCCTTATACTCGTTATCCATCTGCTGCTGGGATGTGTCTCTTGGTACAACTACTGTCAGGAGTGTGGTTACTGCACAGCAGTGGTGGGGAAATGATTCCTCTCTGCTATTCACTGTAAAAGACTCGCTGACAAGACTTTGGTTTAGACTAGTCCTGTATACTAAATGTATCTAATTTGACATACCAAAACTTTTGACTTTATTCCCAACCCATAAAGTTAGGCTTTAGTCTTAACACAGAGAGGCCTAGCTGGAAACAAACAAACCCAAAGTAAGATATCCCTCCCTTCTAGCAATAGTTCTTGCTGTAGGAGGTTAAGCCTTGAAGACTGTAGCCATAAAACCTGGAATCTTCAGGACCTGCTGTTAATAACTGTACCAGTCATAGCACAAGGTAGACTATTTACCCTTTATACAAACAGAGAAAATCGATTAAGAAAGTATACACGCACACATGCATCACTTATATATGTGTATGTAGCCTTCTGAAGAGGTCAGAGTAATATGAAGACCATTCAAAACCACTAAGATTTTGCACAGCCCTTTGTCCTAGACAGAGTCTTCATGTTCTCGGATTAAGTCAAACTTGTTAGGGCCTGGTAGCCAAAAGTCCAGAGTCCAGTTGGAATAGTTATAGACTGGATTGTGAGGCTAAAAAGCTGATATCTGCTTAATTCCTAGACCTAGCACCTCTAAGGAGTCAAATAGTCAAACTAGTATTTCAGGATCTGCTGTTTCCAACCGTAAAGTTGATCATATCTTTGAAACCCTTCTATAGACTGTAGAGAAGCATGAAATATTCTTGCCTCCTGGCACAAGCCTGTATCTTAGTCCACAGTGCCTTCTGTATTACACCTTTAAACACTGGTCTTCTGGTGCTGCTGTCTGTTTCCTTAACATGACACCCGGCCATAGTTAGATTTAGGCTCTTATCATAGCTTGGAAAGAGAATGAGCTCTTACCCTCTGGCTACCAGTCCCAACCCTAAACTGCCACAAAAATATCTCCTTTCCATCAGGCCCTGCTAGCCATAACCTCTGCCTTAGCTGAAGGCCACAAAAAGACACAGAATAGGCTTCTCTTTTGCAACTAGCCCATAACCAAGGCCAGAGTGACATTCCTTCTGCAGATTAAAGCCTGGTTGTCCAATCCAGCTGTCCATCACCTTAAGGGGAGCCTAAACTTTAATATAACCCCTGAAACTGCTACTGCAGCCCCACCGCAGTCTCCCTTCAAAAGTAATTTTTGACACCCAGAAATACCTCATATTTTTATCTCTGACTGATCTGAACAGTGAACGAAACCAAAGCAAAGCCTCAACTACACCCCAAGTGAACACAGATACTTTACAGTATTTGTGTACCCCACAAATACTTTACATCATTCATCTGTCTGTTTCAGGCACCATTCCTTAGTTCCAAACATGAGTGATAAAGTAACGTCTTCAGCACTCATCTTCCAATCCCAGACCCTGGTCTCAATTCCAACACTGGTATCAAACAAATCCCAGTGACAGCCAACATCTTCACAAGGGATTTTTGTGTCTGCTGCCTCCAAGAACCAGCCTTGTATACATCACTGTAAGCCTTGTAAAGTCTATCAGTGGAAACAAACTACTCTGCCTTGTACATCCAGAGCTGTAGACTGGCAGGATTTTTAGATTATGAAGATGCTATAAACTATATCATGAAAGCCAGCAGATTCTAACTTACAAAAGAAACCAAGGGTAAATCTGTGATTCTCTCAGCATCACCTTCAGCAATAACTCAGTGAGTTTTGCAGGATAAGCCATAAAGCTGAGCATTTGGTACTTTATAGTTAAAAACTCAAACCCAGTACTTAACATCAATGTAGTCAGAGACCCTTCACAACAGATATGCTCCTGGAATAAAAGGTTTCTTGTGGGGAATGATGAGGAAACAGATGTCTAAGCAAAGAAAACTCAACACAGTTGCCTACTAGAGGGATTCTTTGCACTTACCTGTGGTTGACACTGACTTGGCATATGAGGGAGAAAGGGTGTTTCAGAGTTTCACAAACTGGCTTTGCTTCTCTTGAGTTTGCAGTGCAAATATAGGCAGTATCACAGGGCACCTCAGCACTATCACAGTTTAGGTTGTTTTGGTATTTGAACCCAGAGTGATTCCCAAACATTTTTGTTATTGTGGTTGCAGGCAAAAATTTGAAGTCACGGATGATGAGGCAAAATTTACTTTAAGTCATATCTAGATAATTATACTGCAGATGTCTAAATACTCTGGAACTCCTTTGTATCTGATAGAGGGCAATATGTAGTCAGAAGGAGAAATTTCTCTAGAGCTAAATTTAAAAATCTACTCTGAGATGGTGTGAATCATATTAATCATGAACCTATTACATTTTCAACAGCTCTGTGAAGACAGCTGAAGGTGAGTAATTCATATGTAGACATCTACATTTAGTCAGATAAATCTTTTAAACATTCTTACTAACCTGGAAGATTAGTATCTTGAATAATCAGCAAATTTCCATACATGCTGCCCTTATGGTATTATGATTTATTGCTTCATGAAAAGGACTTTAAATAGCATGACGTGGGATTTCTTGTATCTGTTCTAAGGAGTTTTTTTATTATTATTATCTTCACTTCAGAGTTAAATCCACCTGTGAACTGAAGGAGAATTATGTCTATTTAGATGTTTGCAATAGTTTAAAAATTTGTTTATGTCCGCTGGTCAGGTAGCAGAGACTGGCCTAGCAAGGCTAAAACCCAGCAGAATAGTGAAAATTTATAGTGTATGAACATCTGGCCTGGCTCTGTTTCCTCTCACCTCTCAAGAACCAGAGGTAGGAAAGTAGGAGATCACCACTACCAGGAGTGGTTATGTTTCTTAAAGTCACCTTTGGGGAATGCTCCAGCATCTGGGAATTGAAAAATTGTTTCTCTACTCTCCACTAGGGTTTAGTCAACTGCTGTATGTAATACACACTTCTTACACATTACACTTAATTACTTAGCTGAAAAGAGCCATCTGCAGCACCAAGATCAGGGCTTCTCAGCTGATTACAGAAAGTAATTTCTTTATGCTCATCCTTTCCCAGACATGGTTGATTAAATGATGAGACTCACTATAATGTATGGGGGGAGCACTGGCTGCTCCTCCTCGCAGAGTGTCTGATTACAGGACACGCAGCTGTAAGAGTGAGCACTTTCTGAATATAAACTCGGTGCCTTTGCATTTGCTGTGGACCACTCAAGAGGCTGATTCACAGAAATAAGTACAAGTAACACAGCAATATTTCAATTCCATTATTCTACCAATGGCATGTAATTTCACTGCCAGTGACAATTAAGCTAGCCAACTGTATTTTTATTTAGTCTTTAGTACCCCAGCACAGCTTTTTGCTTACTTTGCCACCAATTTAAAATCTGCATCCTCTCCAAAGATTAATATCATTGTACACAGTACTCCAAGCCATACTATCTTACTGAATATTCAAGGGGGGAGGGTGTTTGTGTGAGTGATTGCCTGTCACTGAAGCCAAGAGTCACACTCCATTTAATATCCAGGAAGCAGAATTAGCTCCCAATGAATATTCAAAACACTACCCATTAAAAAAATGCTGTGACTATGTGAGTTGTTCAAGTGCAGCTTGAGTAGATGTGCCTAAGGTGGCTGGATCAGGCAGGTGCCACATGTAAAACCCCTGAAGTAATACTGAGGACAGCACGGGCTGCGAAACCTTCTTTGGCCAGGGATAAATGATTTTACTTCAATTCCATGCTGCCTTGGTCAAATTATCAGCTATGCCCAATTAGCTATCCTGAAGCTGAATTTATTTTATTTCTGCCTTCCCATCCCAACCTTCTCTTTTTAATTTTTTTCTAGTTTAAACGGATTAAATGAAAAAAATGTGAACTAGAATAGTTGAACCATTGCACTGTTAAATCAGGGCCAATGGCCATTGAGGGATGGATGTCCTCTACCCTAAACACCCATGTTTTTTCTTTCAGAGGAGAAAACAATCTATTAAGGAGAGATTTAATGTACCCTTGGAAATAAGATGAGCTTCTCCATGTTTGCTACATATGAGAGAACTTTTCTGGGTGACAATGATAAGCAGGAAACATTTCCTCTTCCCAAACCCATATTAACCAATTTCAAACTACTCTCCCGAGGTAGGTGGAGACAGAGCCACTTTGAGATAATCTGTGGAGTACAGTATGGAGCTTGCAGACCTGAAAAACAGCCATTATCTTATCTTTAAAGATTGCCAGAAGGATTTTAAGTGGTAATTACTTTAAAATCACTCTAAGGAAAGCAAGGTTAAAATAAAAGCAAACAAAGTCAAATAAAATAATCTGTTTACAAAATACAAACAGTACAGGTGAACAGTTTGTAGGAGAAAGTACAAAGGAAGAAAATAATGTAAATATCCACCTTGAGTTTGGATGATGCTTAAGGATGCCAGGCCCTCCTGGAGCTGTATGACAGCAGTCACTGATGGGTGAGGAGAGGAGCCAGGGCACTTCTTCTACAGGCCAGAGAATGAAGTGTAAACAAAGAGAGGTAAAAGACTAGAACACAAGCAGCTGGAAAAGGTCTGGGCTGCAGAGGGAAATCCTGCTTCCCTTAATAAATGGGTGCTGAATGATGCCAGAGTACTGAGTGCTCCTCAGGTGGAGCTGCTGTGCAGCGACCTCCAGATTATCGACCATGTTACAGAGACTGTGAGACCTTTAGAGTTATGTCTAAGTACACTGAGATGTTACACCAGTTACTTAGACTGGGGTTTTTCTCTGTGTTCAAGACCCATCAGCAAATCACTTCTCTGTTTTGTTCTGTGTATAATGGAAATTAAATTATGATAATCAGGTCATGGTAACAAGCATTTTGGCATTTTGGTTTACAGCAAGTGCTGAGGTAGCAGGTTATTCTTTTCCAAGACAAAGTTCTACAAACATTCATTTATATTTATATTGATTATTATTATTTATATTGATTTATATTTAATTATATTGATTATAATTTTTCAAGGAAGTGCTGATTACAGGTTCAGCAGATTCTCTTTATTTAATGCTGTGCTCTGAAGAGACACCTTCTATTAAAACTCTGTGCAACCAGCTTTCAAAAAGTCTGCCAACATCTTTAGTGAATACCTCCCATTTCAGTTTCCCTGCTTTGGGGAAAAGCACTGAATTGTCAGGGCCCTTGTGTGATTCAGAGATTATCATGATAACCATGAAATAATGATGTTAACTAATATCTCAAAATCATTCTTAGCAGAAGCCAGGATAAACACTTTCATTTTCTTTTAAGGTCATTTGCAGAAGCCAAAAGCAATATGGCAGTTCAAAGGTTTTTCAAAGTCAGAAATGAAAGAAACACATGCTTAACTTGATTAATGTCTATATATCTATCAGACAAGCTGTACTTGAGTATTTGTCATTTTCTTGCATCCCTCAAGATATGAGCTCAAGAGGGATTCTCAGGTTCTTGAGCCTATTATTTCTTTTCCTTTCAATTCCAAGTCCCTTCTTGAAGTTCTCCTGAAATTCTGTTTGCAAATCCCTCCCTTGCCCTGGAATGATGCCATTCTGCACTTCATTCAAGAGGTAGCTTTGGCGATGTGTCTCCCAAACCCTTGCCTTGATGATAATCAGACAAACAGCTATTTACAGCCTGATTCAAGACATATTTTCGCAGTCATATGAGGGGATATCATTACTGGATGGTTGTGTAACCACTTTTCCTAAAATGTCTCTATTGCCAGTTATTTGGGTAAGCACAGCAGCCTGTCTCCTCACATCAGTCAGGACCGTTTCTGCTGGGCCATGCTTCAGGTCTCTTGCTCATATTTTCCTTTGGCCTATGCAGCCATGTTAGGATCTTCTTTCATGTAAAAGTATTTCCCCCGCTTTACTATGAGCTTTATCATAGCTATTCATCCAGATCTGTTTTGCATATCATTTTAATAAAAAAACCAACTTAGTAAGTAGTATAATTTTAAAATTCAAGAAGGGTGTTGATAGAGAAAAAGCAGTGCTTAAAGGCAAAGTGGCAAACTGCCACTGAAAGTTAGAATTTGCATTTACTTTCTAGAGAAAACAACTTTTTAACTATACAGTTTTAGATCCTGCTTTAAAATCCCTTCCAAATATGTTGGTTTTTAAATTCTCTCTATTCTTCATTGTCTTATTTGGCGTATAAAAACTGAAAGTATTTGAATTTGTGGAAATGCTAACAATATTAATTTTCTTTTTTTCCCCTATGCACTACTACATTCACATTTAAACATGAGCTTTAAACAAAAAAGCATTGGAAGTGAAACACAGCTGAGCATTCACCCTTGAAAACTGAACAGAACTGCTTATAGATAATTTAAAAGTGCATGAATATTATATTTGGCTTCGTTGGGAGTTATCAGAGAGATGCCAGCTCGTTTGCCAACTATTTCAAAGTAATTTAATACATAATACATTCTAAATGTATGACACAGTGTGTGGGAAAATTGGCATTTCGGTCGTAAGTTACTATCTAAAGGAAGAGGAAAAAGAAATTATGACAACTGCTTGTCAAGACATTTATTCCAGTGGCATCTGCCAATGTGGAAATGAAAAAAGAGCAGCATCAATGGGGTGTTCTTAAGATGTGATTTAGAGTGTGGGAAGTGATGACAAGTAGTGGAAGAAATTTGCTGCCATTAATATTCCTAATAATTTTTTTAAAACCCATGATGCACTGACTTTTACTTTAAGCTTGAATATATTTTATTGAATAAAGCCTTCTGCAGGCCTCTGATGAGATTTTCAGTTAAGCACACTGACCACCAAACTGTCCTTCTGACCAGCTGCCCTGAGTTACTCCACAGACATTGCTCAATAGGAATTTTCCAGCATGGGGCGAAAAATACCGCAAATGTTTCTGCACCATTAAGGAAAAAGACACAGTCCCACAGTATCTCCTGCCTTGTCCCTGCTTGGGTCTATGCTGGTCCTAATGATGGCAATGACAATGAAGAAAACTCTGCCTGAGGAGGTGTCCAGGAAGTGACTGGGATAAGTTGTCCAAACCTAGAATGTTCAACTGTGAAAGTAAAGCACAGAGAGAATATATCAGCCTTTGTATGGCAAATACAAGAACTGACCTCTAGGAAATGATAGATGGGTGAGAGCTTTGGATGAAGGGACTGGCAGGTGTGAAGAGTGCAGCAGTCCATGGTAAGTCTTGATGCACAGAGCCAAATCTGGCATTAGCTATGCTGTTTATTGTGTGAGAGTGAATGCAAGTCAGCAGATAAAATGCCAAGGTAGAGGGAAATGAGAAAAACGGGACCTGTTCCTATTTCTTACTCTGTGCAAGTTCATCAACCTTTGTGCCACAATTTCTTTTTACACCAAAATGGGGGGAGAGGAAAAAAAAACACCAAGAAAAAAATCTTCCCTTATGCTTCTTTACAAACCAATGAGATCTATATAGGATCTTAGCAGTCATCTCAGAGTAAGAATTATCTCATATAAAACATTGAAAAATGATAAGGAAAGGCAGGAAAAAAAGGAAAAAATACATCCCAAATGGATCTGTAACAAGTTGTTTTTCCAGCACAGCCTGTTACTGTCATTTACGGATGACAGCTCTGTATCAAGATTCAAAATCCCCATTCTCAGTTGTTTTCTGCAATCTTCCTAGGTTGCTAGAAATTATGAAAACATTTGTAGTGAAAACCCTTTTTGCTTTTGCAGGGAAAACTGTGCTTAACACCTAACTCGGACTCCTCTCTTTTGTTAGTCCAACAGGAAAATTAGCCAGACCTCCAGTCCTGCTGTACCATATCAAGAATCCTCCTTTTTACTCTGCAGCAATGCTCTGACCCATCTGCCACAGCCACTGAAAATTGTGGCCCTGATCATGAACCAGGATTTTAATCACAGGTTGCTGTTCCTGCAGCAAGGCTTGGCTATACATGAGGACACTAAAGGGGAAAGCCTGCAGTTTTCCCCAGGATATAGTTTTCATTTACAATTATGGGGTGCTCTTTTCAGGTTTGTTTTTCAGCCTGTGTTTCAGTCTTCCAAAAAACAGATGCCCAAGAAAGTAATACAGGTGTAGAGTTCAACTTGGTGTAGCTTGTGTGTACAGGGAGTCACCACAGTGAACTTCATGCTGCAGCCCTCAGAGAGTGTCTGCTGAAGATGAAATGTACATTTAGGAACTTGGAAACAGCTACCTCAGCTGTAGAGGCTGCTCCACAGGAGGAACTCTCATGTATACTATGGTGGCATGTCAATTTTAAGTCCAGCTTGAGTATTGGTAGCTGTAGCTCAAAACTGGTTTAACGTAAAACACAGATCTGAGGTTAAGTTTTCAAAAAGCTACTGAATTTTTCATTCTTCCACACCTGAAAGTATAAGAAGGCACATCACCACAGATTTGGTGGGTAAGGATAAGGTAAGAAGGAGGAGTGAAAAAAAAATCTTTAAAACATTTCTTTATTACTCAGCTTCATGTCTTACCTTCCTGTACACTTTCCCATAAGCCACTTATCAGTTGAATTTATATGCTGTGACCTTTTGGCTTTAGCAGGGAGAAAAACAAAAGCTCTGGGCTTTCTCTGGCTCAGCCTGTGAAAACTAGTGGACATTCAAGCTTAATATAATAAAATTTTCAGTTACTAAATTCATTTACTATTTTCAGTTTACTAAATTCAGTTCCAGAGACACGCTGCATGGTACTTGCCAAATAGAATGCCAGGGTAGTCACAGGAAATTATCTTTTTGACAGCACACTGTATAATGTCTGCTGGGGTGAGTCCAGTCCCAGCAAGTCATAACTAGAGGTCACACAGTCTGGATGCACTCTTGTGTCCAACGTCTGTTTTCCACCAGGACTAATCTTCAATGAGAAACAAAGGCAAAATACATTCATTGTTTTGGCATTTCTCATTATCTGAAGACTGGAAGAATGTTAATATAAGAACAGAAAAACAGGCACCCTTGGGGAGCTCACAGGTTCATATTTTCTGTTGCTCTGTCTCCATTAGTGGCCCAGACTGATGTCCAAGAGCAGCTGTGTTTGCTCTGACTTCCTTGGTGCATATCCCAGTCCACCATGCAAGGGTCTCTGGGGTCAAACCTGGAACCTCTGAATCCTTATTTTTTCAAGAATTTATCCAGTTGCATTTTGAAGAGTTATAAATCTCAGACTTTCACAAATTCCTGTGTCAGCAGTTCCCCAATTGATTTGCATGTTTCCTAAAAGTTATCTGTTTTGTTTGTTTTGAATGTGCTGAGTACAAGTTTTGGTTGAGGACTTCTAGCTATAGTGCTGCAAGGTACCGTAAGCATTTTTTCCCTAGACTTGTTCTTCATAGCCACTAGCAATATTGTAATATCTCCCAGACTCAGTCACCTTGCTCCCAGGTTGAAAAGTGGCTATTTAGTCATCCCTTGTTTGCTTTCAGCCCTTCACTCCCTCTTCTCTGCCTTTCCCAGTTCTATTACCTTTTCTGGGAGTTGGAAAGCGATTGGTGGAGTACAACAGGAGTATGCAACAAGATGATGGCCAAAAAACCCCTAATCTTTTTAGTTCCCCCTTCCTAAGTTTCCTGGCAATGTCTACAATAAACCCAATGTCTCTTTTCAAGTAGGCCAGCTCAGATTCCAACACAGTAAAATTAGAAGTGGGTTTTGCCTCCCTTGATATTTATCTATGTTGAATTTTACCTGCTCTATCATCACATAGAATTTGGAGATCCTTCACATTTAGCCTTTACCTTTGCTATCCTGAGTATCTTACTGTTCATTTTATCACTTTGTTCAGACCTTCCACTGACCTTGAACACCACTCTCTCCCAGCATAAAGCTATATTAATCTCTGCTGGCTGGAATTCAATGTGAAAACTCTCCAGGACTCCTAACTTCTCATTCTTCTCCATCTAGCTAGTTGTATATCTGAAAGATGAATGTCCACAGCAGCCTGGTTTAAAACCTTCTTGCATGCCTTTTGTTGGCTGAGCAGCTGGATCTCCTATATCAATATCCCTGCTGAACTCTTCAGGAAAGCAGCTCTGATATGTTTCTGAGGAAAAAGCTTTGGCAGTGTTTGCTCATCCCCTGTATATCACATTTACCCATGTGTACTCTTTTCTTTGGTGCAGGTCCTAATGATTTGCCTGCTACAGACATAGCAGATTTATCTATTTATCCATAGTATCCCAGATCTCCCCTGAAGTACTTTCAAAAATTGGTGTCATGGTTGAAACCTTTAGCTCTCCAATACATAAACAAGAGGTCATGCATCACATTTAATTCAGTTCTGTGCTCCTTCAGAAAATACAGTGTGTTATTAATAAACATAAGCTCCCAAGTCCCCAAAACTTCTGGGAACGTTTCAAAGGAATTTTAAATTTCTACTTTGTGCCTTACCAAACACCGTTTCTATCACCATAGATGCCTTTCATTAGGTGTTCTTCACTTTCTGCCACTTCCACATTGGACTACTTCAAGCTCCTGTTTGACCAGAGTACTTTTTCTAAGAAATTCACCTGCATTAGGGGAATCTGAATACTGGTACTTCTGTCTTGCACTGCCTCACGCTTTTAGTTTCTTTTTTGCTTTCCTCTTTTTTTGGCCAAAGCTCATTTAAAACATTAAGAAATATTTAGTGCTTTTGAAAACTGCCTGGCTAAGAATACTCATCCACCAATAAAGACTGCATGGGCAGCACCAGTAAATCACAAAATGACCTGAAGGAACTTGGAGTGGAAAGTAAAATCCATCAAGAGTTTTAGAGCCAGCATTGTAAGTATCAAGTCAAACTCCTAGCACAACTGATGTCAGCTGGGGTTCTGATTCACAGCAATCTTTTAATCTGAATTTCTGCATTTAAATGGCACTTTGCAGCACGAGGAGGATGCCAATCAATCTGCCCTTCCTATTCTGTGTTGCCCTTGCTCTGATTCAGCTGTAACACTTACAAGGGGGACTGTGTATTTCCCCATGTAAAGGACAGATATTGCAACATGGTTTTTTTTTTAAGAACACTTTCTCAGACCTATCTCATTTCCTAACCCCGGGGGATTATCTGGTATTCGGAGTTGGTGTCTGGGTTGTTACAACCTTAGAATCAAAAGCAAAGTGTAACTCCAGTAAGACCAGTGGAGATGACAACCCTACAGAGCAGCTGTAAGTGTGCACAGACTACATTGCCCAAACTGGATCCACACTTCTCATCCCAAGAAATTCTGTGATTTCCCTCTTCCAAGGTTCAAACCCACTGGCTATTTTTTCTGTGCACCAGATCAATAGGACTGGATTCTGAAAATGCCATTAGAGAAAAACAAATGTCAACAACAGAAATAGGGCCCTTTCATTTCTCCCCAGAAAACAGAAAACAAACATTGTAAATTGCCCATCCATTACTCAAATGCAAATGCTTGAAGTTCTTTTCCCTGTTGCAATAATAGAAGTTGTTCCATGCAATAAAAGGTTATTAAGGCAATGCTTAATGGCCTTATTCATAATTCTAAGCAAGCATCATTTAAAATTTAAACCTAGTTGGCTGTTTGAATGTAAATCACAATGCTCTAGAGTATAAAAAAAAGTGAGAACACCATAAATTTCAAGTATTTTCAGACATGTCTCTTCCCATCACTTCTGTTACATCAGCTTTACCGCTCACTCTTTCTCTCTCAATTAGACCATTCAATATTCTTCTCCCAATGCTCTCAGTGTGTTTTTCCCATTCTTGGTTGAATAACTCTCCCAACACTGCTGTAGCAGTGGAGGAGGGGTTTCCTTCCTGGAATCTGCTTACTTATCAGAATGGACATCTAAATGGTCTCAGAGCAAAAATTAATGCTATCAGACCATTACAAGAGAGCCTTCTGAGATCATTAGGCAAAGTCTGACCACAGCCCTGCGTGCACAGAAGCACTCGGTTGTACAGCCGCTCTCAGTACAAGCACCCTTAATCCTTTCCTGTTGAAACTTTGGTCGGAATTACAAAAGAGGTTGAGGTGTTTTTGTTGGTTTTGGGTTGTTTTACTTTTTATAATGGTGTTGTGAAAGCTGGGACTAAGTTTATGATTAACTTAGCCAGACTGTAGACCTTATCTCAGCTCATAATTAGCCTGGCTATTTTTTGGAATACCGCCTGGTAGCAAACCTGCACACACTAGTAAATAATTTCTCCCACTCTGAAGACTTTGCCAACTTCACTTGAGAAGCATCTAAATTATTTGAGCTAAGAGATACCAGCATGTGAAAAGGACATGGAAATAATAAACCCCTTAATTTTTTCTTTTGGTCTCAGGAGCAGAAATGTTTCCAGGAACAGAGCACAATAGGGTTCACCAGTTTCAGTCTCACATACAGCACATCCATAGTTGGAAAAGATCTTTTGATAGGTTCCATGACAAATCAGTAAGAATTGCTCCACAGGGGGTTCAGCAAGTACTGGAATAAATCAAACTAGTTGCTAGGTAAATGCATTCATTTTTGTCTTCTAAATCAGTTTTGTCTTTCCTGAATGATCTTTCTGGACAAGGAGCAACATGAATGAACAAATTAATGCTATTGCAGCCAGGGCAATCTTTTGGTTAAGGTAAGTGTGGGCTCCTCACCTCTGCTGCTACATACTGATGAGGTGAACTGTGCTGTAAATATCAGTTCTAAATTACTTTTTGTCTCTTCTGTCCATTTCAAATGAAACACAGAAACTGAAGTCTGGCTGCAGAGTATCTCTAGTGTGCACAGGAAGAGAGCAATTAAGCTCTTCTACTGAGAGACCCCACGTTCAGGGTTCAGCCTCTAAAAAAAAGGCCTCAAGGATCCTGAGATGTGGTTGTTTCTTCCATATTTATTAACCAGCAGAAACATACAGACAAACAGACAGAGGACAAAAACTACACCCCATAAAGAAAAAAAAAAAAGGACTGCATTATTTTTTACTACTTAGAATAGTTATTATGTTGTAACACAGAAAAATACTATTTTTACAAGATAGCTGAGAAGTACCATATAGGACCCAAATTAATTTAGTCTATCTGTAGATCAAGAAAAATATCTTTAAAAATAGTTTAGGAAAGTTATTCTAATTCCCAAAGCAAGTACCATGAGGCTGAGTTTGGGTACAGTGATAAATATTTGCTCCTTTCAAATCATTCTACGCTGAACGACAAAAGGGACATGGATTGCAGGGGTTTTTTTGCCTGCCATAGTACTGCAACTGCAATCACATTATTCCTTATGAAAAACCAAGAACTTTTTTCAGTTTATATGAAGAAGGTATGACTGGAAGCAAATGCTACATGAACAAGAGCATGCTTTGCTTAGGCTTTTATTTTTCCCCTTAATGATCCCTGAGATCCACACATGTGTCTAAATGATTTTGAAAACTAATTTAAATCAGTTGTCCAGCAGAGGGCCATAGAGATGATGAGGGGTCTGGATTATGTCTCTGATCAGGAGATACCACAGGAGCAGCACCTATTTAGTCTGGAGAAAAGACTGACAGAGGATCCCATTAATGCATGTAAATATCTCCAAGGCTGGTGTCAAGAGGATGGTGCCAGATACATTTTGGTGGTGCCCAGTGACAGGACAAAGAGCACAAGGAGCTCCACCTCAGCATGAGGAAGCACTTTGTACTGAGGGCGGCAGAGCACTGGAACAGGCTGCCCAGGGAGGTTCTGGATTCTCCCTCTTTGGAGTTATTCGAAACCACAGCTGGATGCATTCCTGTATCACCTGCCCTAGGTGACCCCACTGTGGATTAGGTGCTCTCCAGATGTCCCTCACAACCCTAACTGTTCTGTGATTCTGTGTTTCTGTAGAACAAGTGAATTCCTTCCAAAAAATGCCCTATGGAAGAGGAAAAGAACTTGCAGGATGCTACAGCCACTGTGCTCCAAACCTTAAGTATGTCTTACCTTTAAGATTTTAAAAAGCCATTTTTCAGATGCAAAATTAATGGATATTCAATTCTATAGACGGATTAGGAACATTATACAGAGAGCTTTTCTAGTAAGTAATTTTACATTTCACAAAGGAAGACCTCTAAGCACTATGTTCAGTTTTCCAGTTGAAATGCAGCCTCAGAGTTGTGTGAAGCATCATCCAGAACATCTCTGAGGTAGCCTCACTCCTTTCAATTCTCTCTAAGCACCAGCCAAATTTCAGAGCTCTGTGACTCACTGTCCTCAGAGAAGCATGTCTATGTCACCTCTCTCCCTGACTCCTTCGAAGGACATTGCCACATGGGCATTGGTTTCAAAGCTCTCATTTTCAAACACCTCCATATCCATTTCAAATACCACCTCTATCTCACCTTGTGAGATGATGGTATTATGAGAAACAGAGCCAGAAGATGGAAAATGGAGTGACCCTCTTCCCTTCCTTCCTCCCTTTCCTAACTGCTACGTACAGTGGGAGAACCCGAGAGACCTGCATGGTGAAAGTGTGGGCATGACATTTCTGGGAATGTTCTCTAAAGTACCAGAAATGGTTTTTACTTTATTACACATGCACTGGAAGATGTTACAAACCAGACACTCTAAACGCAAGTTTTAAATCATGGTTTATATTGGATGTGACAACAAAGCTGAAGATTAAGGCAACTTTCACAACTGACATATTTGCTGACTTGTGACAGTGAAAAAGGAGAAAGAGGGCTCCAGGACACAACAGGAGACCTGTGTCATGCCAGGTTGTTTCAGTGTGGATTTTCTTCTTGATTGTAATGAAAATCCTTCTGTTAACTTGTCAGAGACACAAGATACCTATGTGGGGGTGGTCAGAGCAGAGTTTGCCTCCTCTGCTTGCACCAGAAGCATCTTCAAGACTTAGCAATAAGGGTATCCTTGCTGTTGTTTATCCCAATTACCTGTCCAAAGGATAGCATGTCTGGCAAGCTAGGTAACACTCTCACTGCCATCAACATGGGCTGCATTTTGGAAAGAGTGCTGTACTACATCATTCATGACAATTTGAAGGTCTGGTGGGCTCACTACACACACCAGGACAGAGAAAAGAAATATAAATGTCTCCTCCACTTCTGTGTCCCTGAATGTGGGTAAGTAAGTCCTGGAAGTTTCCTTGTTTGCAGGAGAAATCTTACCAGAACTTGCCTCCAACTATTACTTACGCCACAGCTTTAATTACTCAGTTTTGCCATTAAGCCATGGGCCATCAAGTTTTAATGCAATCTTACATTGTTGATTAAAACATTGTGTTATTTCCTGAACGTCAAACAAGATATGACAATAAAGCAGGCATAAAAGATCAGAAAACAAATGTTCAGCTACTTCAGTACTGAAGGCAAAGCATAAATGACTGATCTTTGAATGCTTTTTTATTTGCTTGAAGCTTTATAACATTAAAATTGACAATAGTAATTAGTTTGCCTTTCAGAAAAATGAAATTTGAATATTCCTGAATTCTCCTGGGCCCAACAGCCTGTAGCTGAAGCTATTTATGTAGCTAAAGCATATTAACTTGCTTTCATTGGCTCTCCTATTACTGATGAACAGTTGTTTTACCTAACACGGACATCTTGCAGTTATCCACATCATTCTATTCTCCACATATACGCAACAGAAAGCTACAGATACCTCAAGAGAATGACTCACAAAGTGATGTAAATCAAATGGGTCTGATGAATTGCCTTCTCAAGGGGCCTATTTCTTTCCACTGAGGTAAATAGAGCTCAGGGTGACTTGCTTGGATTTAGCAGGGTGATGGTGTTCAGATAGACACATTAAATTACATCTATTTTCCAATTTTCTTTAAATACATAGGGTTTATACATTAGAGCACTTCAAATTAGAAAAGATCTTCAAAAGCATAGGAGAGCTATCTGACTTCAAATTTATTATCTCAGTCTCTTTAAATATTTTAAGTATATAGTTATCTTCGCTCCTGATACTCTTGCAGTCATGTCTGCCCCCAGCTGAATCCCTAGGTCTAGGAGGAATCAGAGGTCCGGAGGAAACACAAATGCCATCGATTTCTCTGACTTTCTGATGAATTTCTGGTTATCATCTATAACCAGGACTGAGAAAACAACCCCCTAAAGAGCAGAGCAACTCAGGCTTTCCAAAATGAAAACATCTCTGGAAAGGGAGGCTTATGTCATACTTCTCATTTTGTGCCTGCAAGCAGCAGTCAGTGAAAAGAAAGACTACCTGGAAGACTCACCATCTATCTCACAGCAGCAGATTTTTTTAAAGTTTTGCTATATACCATGCTACTGTCAGCTTGTCAGAAACACTGCTGCAGTTATGAAGCCTAATTCTCCCCTCCCCATTTCTCACATCCCTGAGGTTACTTCTCATCTACACCTGGGTTGTTTACTCTCAGCAATCACTGACCTTCCCAGAACTGAGGAAGATTCTGTCTTAGACCCTGGCTGAGACATCACCCAGCCTTTCCCCTGGTGGTTGGTTTTACATGAGCATATTTCATTATAATGTACCATGCTAATAAAACCTCAAATCACCACCAATTATTTTCAATACTGTGTGGAAGAGAGGAGGGGTCTGCAGAAGGCGAATTTGGTACAAAGAAGGACATGGGAATGCCAGAACAGACTATCCCAGAAAAACAAAGGAACTATCAGCCCACATATGCCCACAAGATGACAAAGGGGTCAAGCAAACAACCCAATTAGTTCTGTTTTGTCAAAAACTTACACCAGATGAATCTAATGTCCTTTTCTGACAAGGTAACCAGCCTGGTGGCTGAGAGGAAGCTATATACATGACTTGCAATCATCTCACATGACATCCTCATAAACAAGCTTTAGCAACATGATCTAGCTGTCACCAGCCTCAGGTATGGGCAAAAGGAGTGGAAAACCTGCTTTCAGCACAGGGGCTATTGGTGACTCACTGTCTGATGGGGAGAGAGCCTGTCAGCTCCCTCTCACTCAATGTTTTTATCAACAACTAAATGATGGTACACAGAGTGGATAACAACAAACTGTAAGTTGCAAATGTCTTGAAGAGCAGGGTTAGAGCTAAAAGTGATCAATAATAGCTTGGAGGGAGGATATGAAATCACTGTGAAGAAATTCAGCAAGGACAAGTGCTAATGCTACACTGCAGAAGGGGAGAAATCAAGTACAAAACAAGGATTGACAAAAGACCTGGGCTGTAAAATAGGTCCAAACTTTCTCATGTATGAATAGCAGGAAGCTGTGTAAGCCTGGGGCACACTGAGAGGATTGCCACTTGTGAGAGACATAATTTCATTCTTTCCAGCACTCTGTTAAGTCCCTTTTGGAGTGTTGCACTTAAAGGCCAAAGGGGAAGCCAATCTGGAGAGATTTAAGAGAGTAATAAGCAGTGCTGAGGACATCTGACCCATGAGGAAGGTGGATGGTGAGGCTCCTTTGCCTGGGGAGAGCACTGTCTCAGGCTGCTGCAGCTGCTTGTACCCTCAGGGACTGTCTCCTTCTACAAGGCTTGCACTCTTTCTTTGCAGTTCACCTTTCCACACTGTTCTTGACTTTTAAATTGTTCCTGTTTCTCATTTGGCAAGGAAGGACACACTTTATCTTCCTCCTGAATTAGGGTTTCTAACCTCATTTGGTGTTCTCTCCTCTGGGCTTCCCACTGGCCTTTCCTTGCTCTTCTCACCCTCTGCTGGGGCACCCCACTGCCCAGAGTGAGCTCAGGTCACCTTTCATCATGTTCTTGCATCTCTACTTCTAGGTCACCCATCACTTCTCATGTTTCCATGCCCCCCTTCTTCTGTTTTGGTATATGAAAAAAAGGGTCAGCAAGCCTGTGGCAAAAGCTGGGTAAGGAAACACATCAGCCTAAATAGCTGATGCCTTGAATTGGCTTTAAAAAAAAAGTTTCAATATTTGTGTGGGCATGGCTCCAACAACATCCACAAGAGCTATTAGGAAGAGGGATAAATTTCCCACTCAAGAGAGTGCACAAAGGACTTCTGCCTCTCAAATGACCTAAATGCTTTTGGATATTAAATCTTCCTGGTCAACTTCACAAATATTTCATGTTTCTAAATTGTGCAGTATGGATTTTGCTCACATGTGGTGCTGTGGAACTGTAGCTCATTGCCACTGCTTCCTGCACCACCTCAGGGGCAAGGGGACCTCAGGGGGCACCACCCTGGGCAGCAGCTGGCTCACAGCCACGTTCCTCCCTCGCCTGGCTCCAAAGGATACCCAAACAGGGCCCTGGCAAGCCCTGTGCCAAGAACATAATGGGGGCATGGGAATTCATCCTGCCTGTGTAGGGCACTGCCTAGGCATCACTACTTGCTTTCATGCCACCAATGGTTTGGCATTCATTATTAAGAAAAGCCTGGCATTAGAGGTCTCTAAATGTGGCTGCATTGTTGTTTGCAATCCACAGCCAAAACTCCTCAGTTCCTGCACTCCACACAGATTGTATATGGGGCAGATTCCCAGATGGCACCTCTGTGCCATCCTGGGCAGCCACTCCACTGCACTTAGTGGAGTCCTGCCTGTGATGGCTGTGCCAGGACAGAGATGTTGGGGCTGCAGGAGGCATGACACAAAGCAGAGCCAACAAGAGGGTGACATGTAAGAGTCAGTTTTCCTTATTGGACACCATTGTTTTCTTTTTGTCAGCTTGTGCTTCCAGAAACTCACAGAGCTTCCTCATTTCCAAGGCCACTTTATCTTGGGGACAGGACAGAAATGAAAACAGACTCACGTGTTTGTCACAAAAAGGCACCTTCACACAATGCTCCTTATACTCAGTACATGCATCAAGTGCAGCCCAAATGCCCTTTTCACACAGCTGAGCAGGATAATGGCATCTGAGTGGGGAAGGAAAGAATGAATCAACAAGTCCTGACCCCACCATCTCCCTGGCAAATGAATGCAATGCTTTCCAGGGCTCTTACAGTGATACTTTTGTGAGCCATCAATTATTTACGTACCTGGTCAATAATTTAAATGTCCTGGAACGTGCATATTACAAAATAACTGCCTTTGTTCTTTAAATTTGCAAGGATGCCCTGCTGGCACTAGCACAATTAATGACTTAATAAAGTCTTAATAGCAACATTGAAATACTGGATTTTACTGCTTTGATGGTAACTAAGCTGAATTCTACACTTTGGAAAAGTTATCCTTGAGAGAACACATTAGGCATACGCAGAAGTTTAAGTAAATTGGGGGGTAAGGTACCCGAGGGTTTAAGTGAAGCTGTTACATTAAAAAAAAAAAAGTCACTTTCCCTTAAGTAAGTTACACAGAGAGTAAGAAAGTACTTTTAATGGGGCTCTTGCTAACACAGCCATTTGCATATGAACCTCAGTGACAGAGGAGATGTGACGAGTGCGGTGTGGCCAAAGATGATTCCAATGAGGCAGCATCTGCAGCAGGTGCAGGATTGCAGCAGGCTTGGGTTCAGCCCTGAGAGGGGCACAGCCCTTGTGAAGGGTTCCTGGAGCCCCCTCTTTCCTTCTCTCACATGCCCAGCTGGATACAGGAAGTGTTCATGTGATATTGGTAATTCACACACCAATTCACTGCCTCTAAAAAGGTGTCCAGGTGACCCTGCTGTCATTTTAACAAGGCACCTGGACAAAGGGTGGCTTATGTTTGCTCACAAGACTTCTATAAGTGTTCCATTATAATGTATTACAAGTCAGAGTTTTAATGTAATTGAAGAAATAAACCTAGATAAGTATTTGCCCTAGAGAACAAATCAGTTTGTCTTTATGAGGGTGTTTGGGACGGTGATTCCTGTGATCTGAACTCTCTTTTCTTTTCAGGCATGCAAATGAATACTAAAAAAGGAACTGTAACACATTTGTAACAAAATCCTTTCTAAAATCTTGCAGATGGTTGATCAGCTTTTGATCAGTAAAAACAACCCTCCCACACTTTATCCCAAAAAAGGTTATCAGTGGAGCAGATGAGTGACCAGCCCACCTCCCCAGGAGCAACTCAGGGTAGAGTGCTGTAGCATGAGCATCAACAAGCACCAAAAATGTTTACAGACAAAGTTAACTACGCCCTTTCATAAGTATTTATCAATAAAATTTCTGCTTTAATGGAAAAGGGTCAGTGCAGTTTTGTGTTCGGGTCCAGGTAATGATGTAAATTAAGGAATAAATATGAAATTGTTCCATCATTAATGTTTTAGATTAGGAATCATTGAATGTGGAATAAACAAACAGAGCAAGAGGCATTAGTTCTGTGAGGTACATGGGAACCCAATGTACTGTGCTTCTCATCCTGAAGGTAAACAACAATGTAGACTCTCCAATGGCTAACAAGGACTGTGTCTGTGCTGCAGCTTCCATCAGACCTGGGATAGTTCCTCACAGCAACTGTTTTGACAAAGCCAGCAGGAGCCTAATTCCTCAAATCTTCCTGGCAGACAAGGCTGGAATTGGTCAATATGTTTAAATTAGCTGGGGCAAGAGGAGGAAAGGGCTGGTTTCCAGGAGAAGTCTAATTTTCTGTTTTCTGAACTTCTTTGTAAAGCGATTTTTATTACAAAAACCAAATTTACCTTAAGCTGCAGAGCTTTATTCCACTGGTATGCTGTTCCTGGGTAGAAAAAACTACGCTGTTCCCTGTTTTGTAGCCCAGGTAAGGAAGATGAGGTGCCATATGAGGAAGACAGCAAGCCATAAAGGATCCTCTCTCTTCTTCACCATCTATTTATCCCTCTAAACTGTATACTTGACCTGCAAGAAGCACATCCAAGGGCTTGGGAAAGATACCTGCAGAATGACATTATTCCCCTCCAGGCACTGCATGATTTCGTTTCTGTGTGTTTATCACAATGGATACGTGGCAGTAGCACAGTTCCCACCCTGCTGATCCAAAGAACTGCAGGCTGCAATGCACCCTGAGGGCTTCTTGGTACTTGCAATGCCATTAATCACCTTCCTTTGCAAACCTGGTGGTTCACATCACCTGGCCCTCAGTGGGAAGCCAACCACGAGGATGGAGTATTTCCTAATCTCCTCTCATTCCTGCCCATCAGTGCTGGGTAGGTTCCCCAGGAGTCCCTTCCCTTTCCCTTCAGGAAACACTGAAGCTTCTAAACTCAAATGCAAACTCTTCCAACCCTTACCTCCTGCTGGCACTTTTCTCTCTCACTGGGGACAGTATCTCACAGCAAAGAATCTCCCTGCTTCGATCCACTTTTGTTATAAAGCAAGGGGGGTATTTGGTATTTCCACTAACTTGATGAGGATCTTTCTGACATATAAGGCTATGGTTGTGTCTTTTTAAGGGTATACAGGAAGATTACTACTAGCTGGCTTTGAAAGTACAGGAGTCTTGGACACTCATGATCCCTCTATGGGTTTATGCAAATACTCTGTTTATGTCTTCTATTCAGGTAACTTTATTTAACTTACATCTCCATTTTTTATCTTGGTTTTAAAATAGTTTTGTATCTTTTATTTAGGAAGTTAGACGATGAAAGTTCCTTGCTGAGTTTCAATTTGAAAAAAACAAAACAACAACAGCCAGATGGTACAGTTAAACCAGAGGCTGGTAAGAAGTTTTTTATTTCATCTGTAACTGAGAAGGATAATAAATAGTTAAATTTAAACAAAACTTTCTTTTTTTTTTTTTAAATTCTAAACCTGAAGTAACGTATCCAAATATTAAAAAGTGTTGGTCAAGGAATTATACAAATAGACAATATGTCGATTATCAATAGCTCATTGACTATTAGGGAAGTTTGAAAGGTTGTAAAGAATCTTAATATTATGCCAAGACTTACCAAAGAAAGTTAAAAAAAATAAATACTGCATCAGTTGGGTAACAATCCAAGACAATATAACTGATAACCTGACAGGAAAGACAGTTATTAGGATGTAAAAGTAGATGAGACAAGCAATGCCAGTAATACAGATTTATGGAAAATCAATTTTACCAATAAATTTGGTGGCCTTTTTGTAATATTACAAGTTTGGTTGTTAAATTAATAGCACTGATACATTAACTTCAGGTATATACAAGGTATTTTAATATAGTAAAAAAAATTGGAGGAAAAAAGAGTCAACACTGAACACCAGGTTGAAAACTACAAGCACAGGTTCTATAAACAAGATATCACAATTGAAGAGGTGGATTTTTAACATGTTCACAAAGATATTAAATCTGAAAAATTTTCAGTGGTGAAATGGAGGTATAAACACTGATACTGACTGGTCACTTGATATTCAAGTGACCTGAAGAACAGAGAAAGGGAACAACTGGGGGGACAAAGCAGAAGGGTAGAGAGGGTAAGATACAAATATTAAGATAAAAAAACTTGAAATGAAACATCTAGAAACAAAGCATGCATGCCAGACTCACAGCCTGAAAGCCTCTCTTCTAGAAAAGAGCAGCTCTGATAAGGAATTGGGTATCACTGGGGATGCTTGGCTGAGCTGGATCCCTGATGAAACCAGCTGGAAGAGAGAGAACACAGTCCCACAGTGAGCAACAGGAGCATGGGGCAGTATCAAAGATGGCATTTGGCCTCTGTGTTTTTAATGGGTTGTGAGTGCTATTAGAGATCTTTGACTAATTCTAATGGCTGCAGTTGTGGAAGAGGCTAATAGAGATTAACACAACCAAAGAACTGGAAAATATACTTTAAACACAGATATCCATATCCAGTGTTCTGCATCTTTTTCAAGTAAGCCCCAGCTCACTACATCTCTATAAAGTACATTTTACTGTGAATACCAAACATGCAGAATAAGAGGTACAAAGCCCTTTTTTGTAACAGGCAGAAACCCAAGGGTAGAAAAAATACAAAGATTAAAAAGTTTTAATTTTTTGTGCTGTCAGATACTGGAGTAGGCTCTCAGGTTTTCTGGTAGTTTTTCTGTAACTTGAGGTATTTTAAAAATACTGAGCTATGATATGTTGACTTAAAATGGGAGTTAAGGAAGGCCCAGGGTTGATGTCGACTGGAAGATCAGCGTAGGTGAATGCAAAAGATTTTTGCAGTTAAATAAATATTTCACCTTCTGTAAAAGGTGAAATACACACTTATTTTTAAGCCATTGGCTCTAGAAATGCCTCCAGCGCTAATCCTGAAACCTCCCTTTCTTCTCTTTCCTCCCTGTGAGCCTGTCTGCCAGCAGGGGAGTCTGTTACTGCTGCAGTCCAGACTGGCTGGGTGCATCAGTCCAATCAAAGGAACCAACAGAAGAGACCAATATTTTTTGACATTTAATTGTACAGCTTTTCTATTGGATGTTATTTCCCCCACCCAGGGAGAGTTGACCACACAGATTGGAAAAAATTCTGTAACTTGCTGTGGGCTCTTACTGTGAATTGCCCATCATTGGTCCTGGGTGGACAGCACTCACTGCATGTACCCCATCCCATTAAAAACAACAGAGGGGCAGACTCTGGACTTGACATCCTAGATGCAGCCCATGTACAATGCACACAGCAAGCTGCTCTTCACAGAGATTTTGACAGAAAATATTTTATTTCTCCCCACACACACACAAACACAGTGAACTCTGCAGAACTATGCTTGCAGTCTCATCAAATTGCTTAATTGGGTTTTTTTAGAATGAACTACTGCCAGTCTCCTAGCTCTGTGATTAGCAGTGTATCTAAATCCTCTTAGGAACTTTGTGAATCTATTAATCTTCCTAAGAAAGTATATCAAGCTGATTAAATGACAGTTGAAGAGTTCTGTGCAAAACATAGCAATAAGACAAAAAAACCCTCTGAAAAGTTATGATATGTATATACTCACATGTTTAGCCTCCTAGAGAAGAGAGCTAATTCTGGTATACTGAATATCTTAAGAGATTATTTCTCTCTAAAGTTCCTTTTTCATCACAGCATTTTTGTTTAACTAGTTAAGATAAAATCTATCAGTCATGGAAGAGCAGAATGGAAACAGCTTCATTAAGGCGAACCCTCTGATAGTTCCCTTATTTCTGAAAGTTAAACTCTCTTGAAAAATTAATCACAGCGAATCTGGAAGAACTAATTTTTAAATGTGAGAACATGAGAGATGCTCTACTTCTAGCCTCAAGTGAGATGAGATCAATATGTTAAATGAAGTCTACGTAAAACCATACAGGAGAATTTGTATAGGCAACATTTATTCCCATTCGAGAGAGTAATTGCAATTTAGAGAGCAGTGAAGAGAGATCTTGGCAAAAATATCACTGGCTAAAATTAATGAGAGAAAAAAACTGCACTGAACTCATTCATTGCCAGTCAGAAGTTCAGTATTAGTTGTATTCACTTTAAATCTTCTGAAAAAACCAAAACAAATACACACAAAACAGAGCTGTGAAATGTGAGTTGGCAAGTACATTAAGAAAGTTCCCCAGACTGTGATGCTGATTTTAATTCCTAAAGAATTTCTTCCTACCTCCAAAAGGAAAATAATCAAAGACAGAGATATTTACAAAAATTACAGAATTAATAATGAATCCTTAAAATTCTATTTCGTTAACATCTACCTTGTAAACAAATTTTATAATACACACAAACACACAAAAGGTATACAAATGCACTATTTGGGCTTTCAAATCATCAAGGAGAAACTAATGGCTTGCATTATTTTTTGGTGGGAATGGAAAGAGCAGACTTATTATTATGTTTTTCCCTACTGCAGTTTTACTCACATTAATTAACTATTAATTGAGCACAAGTGGCATTAACAGGAAAAATGCCAGCAAAAATAACTCACGATGTTGCAGAAAGCAGCGGTGCTCAGGCTTCCAGGAATTTCTCTTCTATCAGCAGTCCAGATATTTTGATGCTTTAACCTCTTCCCAACTGCAGTGTCTGGACAAAATTTCCAAGCTTCCTGTTTAGCTCCCTTTTCCTCCCTGAATCCAAGTTCTCTGAACAAATGGGAGACTACGCCATGATCTGCACCCCCAGTAGTTAACACATGAATTACACAGAATAACCCGACCTGGGCTGTGCATCCAGTCCTGTGCCAAGGGCAGGTTTGTGCAGGTGAGGGAATTGCTGCATTATAGCTCCAACCAGACTGGGTCTGCACCGATAGGGCCAAAAATTCACTTAACTGGAGGCAGCAGAACACCACAGCCTCACACAGGGCTGTGTGTACACTGCCCTATCACCAGCAGGAGACCCCCAAAAGGATACTACTGGTGATTTGTAGTTATGCTTGAGAGGAGATTTTACGTGCTGCCAGCAGATCTTCTTTTCATCAAATAGTTCATCATTCTGTTAGTTAGCTATATTTGCCATATTCAGATCACTGTAACTAGAATATCTGGATACAAAATATTTAAATGGAAGTCAATACAGGAAACAAGCATTTCACCAGAGTCTGCTGCTGGTGGTGATGTGGTATTAAACAACAGTAACAGCAGAATAAGGTGGCCACAGTTATTCTTCCTTCATTAACTCCATGGAAGAAGATAATTATGTTTCATAGACTACTTTTTCTCTAAAGGTCTGATATTTTTAGTAATAACATTCATTAAAAACCACTCCCTCTCTGGTTTCTAGCAAGCAAGCCAAAACTATGTCTCCACGGAGGACCACACCAATAGGGCTCTGCTGCCCATGCCACAAGTGCAGCATTTCCACTGTGCCAGCAGCCTTCAGCTACAAAAAAAATCCAGCTACAAAATCCCTACCAGTAGCTTCATGGCACTCACTTAGAAAAGTAAGTCCATGTATGCCATGTAGTAGTCCATGTGCAAGGTATTTCCAGCCCATTTTGCACCCCAGAAGGCTTTAGGGGAGCTAAGCAAACCAAAACACAGGTGGGAAAAGTGAGCTACCAGGCATCAACTCCTTACTTTGCAAGAGATTTTTTCCTGGGGAAATGTTCTTTAAAAGGAAAGGCAGCTTTGTTTGGAGAGAAAGTTGGAATGTAAACACTCTCTTTAGAAGTAGCATCTGCTCTTTTTGGTCTTTTTACCATATGCTTTTTCATTTACAAATGGATTTTAAAATCTTTTCCAAGCTTTTAAAATTTGTATATTGAAAACTTTTAAGACAACCATCAAAATCAGAACAGTTTCATTTCTGTTTCCTTTTGATTGCTTTCATTTTTTTCACATAAGAATAATTTTTTTTCTTTTATTCTAGAAAATTTAGTAACAAATAGCAGGTTTGGGAATCCTGGGTATTTCTTGTAAGAGGAATAATCAAGCTCCTGCCTAGATCTAGTCGTTACCAAAGAGTACAGCCTTCAGCACAGGCACAGGGGAGAAGAAAGACTGAAAAAATGTTTGGTACTCATGGTTTCAGGCTTCCTTTTGGGTTGACAGATGATACCTGTATTTTCATGACACAAACCTTCACTTGAAATCAACTGGATGTAAAGACAACAGAGAAGACACTGTAGGTAATCATATATCTCCTTCTAAAAAATAAAAATAAAATAGCAGCCCCCCTAAAATAACACGAATTTCTGTGCTCAGTGAAGTCAGTGAGGCTTTTATTTTGGTGATGAATAGCAGCATAAAGCAGCGCTGATATGCCTGGCCTTTGCTTTGAGGAAGAGGGCTGGAATGGGAAGGAGGCAGGCAGGGCATGGGCTGAGCTCCAAGGCAGGCAGGGCAGCAGGGGACCAGGGTTATTGCTCTCAGGTGAACAAAAGCTCTCCTACCCCACATGAAGAAAATCAATACAGGAGGAGGGGCAGGGCGAGGCAGAACGTGCTGAGTATGATTGAATCCACCCAACAAAGACCTAAACAAGGCACTGCATTTACCCTGGCCCTGTCTTTCAGCCTATCAACCCTTCAAAGCAGTAAGCGTTGCCCTGGGAAGCAGGGCAGCAGCAGGCATTCTACCTGTGTTACATTTATAACAGGTTTTCCAGAAATCTCCCTGCTATCTGGGAAAAAACTTGGGGCCCTTTTTCACTGGTGATGCCCATAGATGTTCATGGCCTCCTAGCACCACATCTAGCTGTATGTTCATGGATAAAACTTACACATGATGCCATGGGAAGAGCTTTCTGGCATAGCAGCTTGGTCTTTTGGTGTTTTCAGGCTGCTTGAAATGACTGGAAGGAGAAAAAAAAATCTATTTGCTTTATAAAATGCAGCTGTTCCAGGGGGAGGAGCAATAGCTACTGCTCACATGAGAGCAGATACCATAGTAAGAACTGGTAGCTTATTTTCAAAAAGATATTGCCAAAATACAGATAGTTCAGTGAAAGGCAACAAAGATTGTGCAGTGCCCTAGAGAGGCTGATTTAACAGGGAAAAAATATGAGAAAAAATCTTAAGAGTATATGAGTAAAAACTGGTAACACTAAAAATATTTGAGAAAGGAAAGAAATGTAATATGGTATAGTCAGGAAACCATGGAGGCAGGGAAAGAGTGGTTAATAAATCCATAGCATGACCTAGCACTAAAGCTTGGGTGTCTTGTGAAATAATTCCCTTTCTTCCTCATGATGCGTCCAACAAGCTTTCTTCAGATCCTAGGAATGCTTTTTCTTTGCCTCAAGATTTTCTAATGGATATGAAGGGCTCACAAACATCCCAAGGTGCAAGGCTGTCCCTTTACATACTTTTTTTAATCTAAATCCCTGCAAACATAGCTGACCTAATATCTCAAAGCCTGAGGGCACTGCTTATAATGTCGTGCTTAGCAGATATCCCCTCTTCATACCAACTTCAGCCTTGTGAAGGGTATGAAAAGTCTGTCACATTTCTATCCTGCCTAATACCACTTTGATTGCCATGCTAATATCAAGGTATATTACTGCATCTGGAGATTTCAGGGCTGCCTTTCTGCCTAAGTTATATTATCTCTCTGCTGTATTTTAGTCTTTTTCATCTAGTTATGACTCAAATAAGGAAAAGAAAGGGCGCAAAATAACCTTTGTCGACACTTAGGCCCTAGTTGAGGAAAGATTATTTACATACACACAAACACACAAGGAGGCAGCTCTGACTTACTGCTGTTGGCATTTTCCTAACATTTGATCATCTGGTTGCTAAGCACACTGCTACATTACCACTTGACATTTACGTTTTATTTTCGGTTTATTACTAAAGGTAGGAAATGAAGCACTCTCCTACTCTCTTAAATTATAGTCATCTTGCTAATAATACTGCTAAAAGCCCCATTCCATTTCATTTAATGAATTTAGAATACCTGATAAACATTCAGATACTGCCAAGCAAACCTATTGTCTTCTGCCTGAAGAGGCAGGGCCTGCTGAGAGCATTTTCTCATCAGAGAGAAGGGTTCCTGAAGTAATCCTTCTCTTGTAATATGCATGGAAACTCACTGGAGCCTTCCAGAAGAGTTAAAACCATAGAATAAACCAAACCTACAATGGCCTCAAGTTTCAACATCAAAGAACTCAGCTCCTGTAATCCTAAAGAACTTGAAGGGTGTTGTGCAACTGAGGAAACCAAAGCAGAAATCACCATGTGTTTTCTCTGCCATCAGTCAGCAGGGCAGTAAATGGCAGAAGCACTCCTGAGCACCTGACTGTGAGGCCAGCCTTCCCTGCAAAGGTTGTCTATCAGTCTGATGAAAGATCAAAAGTAAATTTTGCCAAACTCATCATCTCTGGAAGACTTTGACTCACTGGTGGCTGCAGTATAAATCACTTAACAGCTGAACCACCTGGGTCTTCTGTGCCAGAGGAAAACATGTGAAATGAGAGCTTTATCTTATATATAAATAAGTGACTAGGGTGACCAGCTCAGTTTCAGATGTCTGACTTCCAGACTCCCTAGTTAGGCATCCCACGCCTCAGGGTCCATCTAGAGCAGTGCTATCTCCAACTCCTGCTGATTACAATGACAACTATAACTTTCCAGCCTCTGCCAGCAATGAGAAAAAACATTGTACTCTGATAAAGGCCTCAGAAATACAGTTGAGATCTTATGCCTAACTCCAAGCAGACAGAGGGGGTGGCAAGGACAAGTCTTGTACCAAGGGAAACTCCGACTGCAATGGGCAGCCAAAGCCAGAATATAAGAGTGTGTCCATCCCCAGGAGAACATGAAGGCACCAGCTCTTCCCCATGTTTGAGTGGGGAACAGGCAGCAGGGGCATCCCAAGGGCTGTGGACCTTCTGTAGCTCTCCCCTTGCCTGGCAGAGGTGACCACACAACTGTAGGGATGGGTGCAGGTGGATGGGAGGCAGTCGTGGGGTGCTTCAAGCCTTCTTCCAAGCGCAGAGGAGGAGATGGAGGAGCATGGTCAGTTTGGGGGCAGGGCTGGAAATTATTTTGTAGGATCGTGAGTTTGCCTGTCCTCTGTTCCCCTTTAGTCTCTCCACACTGGTTTACCCAAATCAACACATAACTCTTCTACCTCCCTCTTTATCTGTCCCACAACTCCTCACAGTCCTGCATGTCCTGAGTGCACAGCCACAGCCCTCACTCATCCTTTCCCACTCCCCTTCTCTCCCCTGACAGCCTCCAGTTCTCACAGGTCTGACTCTCACCCTGTTTCTGCAGGCAAGCCCCAGCCTAGGGAAAGCTCAGGAGCAGCTCTCTTTCTTGCAGATAAACAAGTTACCACCTGCCAGATGCTCTGCCGTGACACACGCAGCAGCCCACACACAGGTGCTTCTCTTCTGCAGAGGAAAAACAGAGTTTACCCCTCCACACAAAAATAAACCTGCAGGGAAAAAAGCTGCAGATGGGGCACACTCCTCTTGCAGCTGGGGCTTGGCACTGCCACTGTGCTGTGGGAACTGGAGCACGAGGAACTGCTGGGTCACAAACATTCCCTTGGATGGCAAGGAGTGACCAGAGATGTTTAGAAGAGAAGTGGGAGCATCAGCTGAAAACAACAGCACAGAGACAAGGATTTCTCTGAGTGGGTGGAATATTCTGGAGGAAAATATTCACCTATTTTCCAAAATAATTCATGTTCTCCTGAAGAACAATATGCTTTCTGGCAGAGAATGTCACTTCTATTTAGTATTAGTGTGCCTTGCTGAGAATCTGCCTGGTTTAGCTCTTCCAGCTTTACAATGTAGAAACAGTTTAAGCTGTGAGGAGGCCTTGGGAAGTAGAACAGGTCTGTGCTCAGTACCATGGCAGAGTGAGCCACTGCCACCAGCACAGCCAGCCAGGGAGGCTGCTCTGCTACCACTCGGGTGTACATACCCAGCATCCACAGGTTTCAGCAGATAAAGCTGCATTTAAGCTACATTTAAGCCCTGCAGTGATCTGAAAATTGTCATGCCACTTCTTCTGCCTGTGTTGCTCAGTACAAGCACAGTGTGAAGCACTCACGTGAGCTGTGCAGAGCTGTAAGCACAGCTCAGTACCTCATGGTCCCAAAGAGGTGCTGCAGCCATTCTGATTTCCCTGGTTTTCACGTGAATTACAACTATGGCCTAACAACCAATTTAAAATTAGTTTATTGAAAGAATAAACATTACATCAGTTACTAAACTGACAAAAACTTCTGTATGTCTATAAATGAGGTGATGTCAAGATCTCTAATTTCCTCTTTTGGAGTTCTAAGCAAAAAAAAAAAATTCCTTCTTTATTATATGAAGTAGTTTTATTCTTTGGGAAGTGACAGCTGTCAATCAGCTGCAGGTGTTGTCTGCATGGAAATGCCTGGTAATACTCATATGTACAACTCTGATTATTTATGAGCTAATTGTCCAATATGTGTTGCAGTTAGTCCTCATAAACACTAGGTTTTAAGAAAAAAAGAAATAGCATAAGATTTCAATATCAGTGTGTACCAATAACATTGCCTTTGCCTGTGTTGAAAGCTGGTACTGAAAAATTTCCTATCTAAAGCAAAGAAATTAAATATTCAAAGTCCAGGATTTTTTCTTAGATTTTTGTCTCATGTGGCCTGACGTACAGATGGCAAATGTGACAGTGATTTCCATCCTTCATCCTTTCCATCTAGGGCTTTCTAAATATCTCTTAATCACATGGCACACTTTGGATTGCCAGATTTAAAAAAAGGGTTTGTTCATGATTTTTTCTACATTTCTGCCTAATTAGACCTGCATGCCAGAGAAATCCCTACATTTTGCCACTGCAGTAAAGCCAACAACAACGCTTAGATCAAATCCCTGAAGAACTGTGAGGAAGATGTGCTCATGTCACAGATATCCAAGGGCTTCAACACTTGTGTGGCTCCTGGTTCCTGTTGAGGAGTGGCACTTGGCAGACCTGTCCAGACTGCTCTTTGCTAAGTGAAGCAGTACTGATTCCTGCAACAGTAGCCCAACTTTTCTCCAGTAAATGTTTAATCCAAGAAGAATGTACTGTACTGTACAGTGGCAGGTACAGAAAGTCTCCCCTACACTCCCACAAGTTTCACCAGTCCAGTCACCACCGTGAAAGGCAGCAGAGCACTGGGCAGTGCCTTACAGGCAACCCATGCTGATGAGATACAATTGAGACACATGAGAAGGGAGTGTATCTAGCACCTGTTTGAAGAGAGAAAATAACAAATAATTGGGGAAGAAAGTGAAACTTCACTGAAGCCAGGAAGTAAGTTTAGCTCCACATATACTGACTCCCGAGGCAAAGGGTTTCTAATTAAAAATTTTGTTGTGGGAATACATCGCCAGGCACGAGCTGGAGGGAGAAGAGAATCTCTGTGTGTTCAGTGAGCTCTCACCAGTCTCCAGCTTTCCCTCACCACATCCCAAAATAATCTAGGGTGGTGGGTGTGGGGCCTCCTGGGAGCAGAGCTCCAGCACATACACAGGATCCACAGTCAAATGGAAAGTCGTGCCACTTTCACAGCTACTTTTGCCCAGCAGTTGCCCTTGGGCAATTTGGAAACCAGTATTTTTCTAAATCAAGGTATCATTTCAATTGCAAGGCGGCATTTTCCAAATGGAAATATTTCACATCAGGGGAACATGATGGTGCACTGCAGGAAGGGATAGCTTCCTTCATTTCCACACTGTCTCTATCTCAAGGACAGGAACACACTTTGTGAGTATCACGCCCCAGCAGTTGTGCCTATCGTGTACCATCTACAGCTTTAACCAGACCATGACTGAATTGTGGCCAGGTGTGGTACGAGTATAAATGAGATCCAGCATTCCTGGGATGCTCCAAACAGTGACTCCAGAACAGAGGCAGTTTTTAACCCTTGTTTAACATAATGCAGAGAGGCAGAACTAGGTCTGAGTAACAGGAACACGGTTGGCAGAAGCCAAGTAAATACACACAGGTTTTGCACTATCCTTGGTTTTGCCTTACCCAAGTTACCCCACTACTTCCTCATTCTCTTGTTTCCTGGGATAGCGGAGGAACAGGTGGACATAAATTAAGAACAGTCAGCAGAGATTCACATGTAATCTAGCACACACAAATTTGACATCAGTGTTGTTAGAAGCAGGCTGAATACCTCAAGCTCATGTCTAAGTGGCACAAGGAAGAACTTACCTAGCAAACCTGTTATTTATGAGTGAGAAAATCTTCTAGATGTATTCAAGCACCTTTCTGGGCAGCAATTGCCTTTCTGGACAGCACCAACAGAACCCCCTAAGTAGGCAGCAGGAGTGTGTCGAAGGAGGGGACAGTTACTCCTCTTACAAAAGGATAAGAGCCACAGTTTTAAGAGAGGTGATCACATCCGTGGAACAGTGTTCAGAGAAGATCCAAAATGAAAGTGATCCCTCAACTGCAATAACAGATGGACTTTCCATCTACAGAACTAAAAGCCAGAGTGCTTGCTGACTTCTCATGATAGAGTGTTCCAGGAAAGGAGGACAACAGAGCACTGCTGTGTATAGCACAGGAATGATGCTCAGCATGTCACAAAATACAGAGCTCTTGAATTCTACCAGCTCTTCATTGTTACAACATCTTCTGGTCAGCATGGATCCTCTCACCTGCCCAACAGCCACACCTGAAACCTGCACATCACATCACGAGCTTTATCAAACCATGTTTGCTTCCTCTTCCAGTGTCTCCAGGATATGACCCCATTATTGAGGCACCAAAATTCTCACCCAAGAAGAGTTTCTATGCATGAAAACTCTTACACACACAAACAAACACACACACTCACTCTTTCCTGTTTCAATAGGGTCTCCTTTCTTCTTTCAGGTCAGCCATGGATATCTGAGCCATTGAAGAGGCCCAGGTGAAGAAGCAGGCTGTGAAAAATCTTGTGTTCCATTGACTGAGATTTTTGCTTATATTTCCATCTCTAAAATTTCAGACATTTAATTTTCATAGGATGGTTTGAGTTGGAATGGACCATAAAGATCGTCTAGTTCCAACCCTGCTGCCATCTGCACAGGGACACCTTGCATTAGACCATGTTGCTGAAAGCCCTGTCCAACCTCAACTTGAACAGTTGTGTCTCCAGATTTCTTTTAGGCCCCCTATAAGTGCTGGAAGGCTGCTGCAAGGTGTCCCAGGAGCCTTTTCTTCTCCAGGATGAAGAACCCTAAGTCTCTCAGGTTGTCTTCAGATCAGAGCCCCCTGATCATCTTCATGGTCTTCCTCTGAACCCTCTAGTTCAAAGACTCTTTTAGATTTTACTGCTCTTCTGGCTTTTGTGTTGGGGACTGCAGCTCCCTATAACCCCACAGAAATCTCCTTCTTTCTCAGTCAAGCTGTCCTTTGTCACTGAGACTCCTTGAGCACTCACATCAATTGTCAGTGATGTTTTCTCTTCACAAACTCAGCATAACTTTGGATCTTGGATGGGAATTACGTCTTCTTCACCAGCATCATGTCTTCCCTACTCCATCACCAACTCCTTTTTTTCTTTGTTCATTTTAGTGATTGTCTGTATTTTAAGATCAGTCTACATCATTAAATTATAAGTTCCTCTTTTTCGGATGGTCACCCTCCTCATTAAACAATTCACGCCCTAGGTGAGTTTTTTGGCCAAATTTTGAGCAGCCCATGCAGCTGCTCTTCCCTTTCCTTCAGAAAATCTACACGTCTCTATCTGAACTCCACTCTTGCCTCCAGCATCATGTCCCTAATCCTCTAATCCTTGTTTTCAAGACATGCAGAAGGCTGAATTTTATCAGTAAGTAGATCTTGGCAGAGACTCACTCTAAGATAGTACGTGGCTGAACATCTGCTTACACAAGTACCTCTGACTGCTCCTGGTCACTGTCTCCCATTGGAGTCTGCTATTCCTAGCCCCTGGTCTTAAAAATGAAGAGGACAGAAATCCCACCAGACTCTCTCCTAGATTTCCTTCTTCCTTTCTCAGAAGAGATGTAGCCACAAAAAAGAAAAAAAAAAAAAAAAAGAGTGCCTTACTTATCTGAGTGTGCATCATATTACAGAAACCTAATAAGAAACACTGTCCCAGGCTTCCCTGATCGCTGACATATGAGCTTGGTGCAAGAAAGGTGTCAGCATTACCTTTTCTCCCTGCTGCCTAAAGGGTACTGCCACCTTCGGAGCCCTTTTTGTCACCATCTTCTGTGCAGAGTCTTGCTCAGGCCAGACTTTCAGGTAGCTAGAACATTGCCAGAGCAAACAGACATAATTTTAAGAAGTAGAATTAAAATGAATTGTTGGTCAAGTTTTCTTGTTTAATACTAGCATAAAACCAACCAAACAAATCAACTACAACTACAACAACAAATCCCAAACAAATTATTACTCAAAATTTTAACAATAGGTTTTTATTCCCACCTTTCAGAATGTGCTTTTTTTGCCATTTTCATAGCAGCAGCTTCATTTAGTTTAGTTTTATATTGACAGCCAAGATTGCTTGTAAATTCCTGGTTGAGATATCCTCAGCCATGCCACCAAAACAGCAGACTGACTGGTGTGTCCATCTGTCCCAGGCACCTGGATCTCTTCTTCCTCTTTACAGCTGGCTTAGAATTATTTAAGTCCCATATGATTACAATGAGCTCACAGACATGTTTTGGTGTCTTCAGTTCTTAATTATGAAAAAAAAAATTGATCTCTGAAATTTGGAGGCTGGGAGGGAAGGATATTATCACTTTACTCCCAGGTTGTTTCCATATTTCCAGCTGAGACTTCCCTATTGAGCAAATTAGCTTGTATTGAATACCCTGTGCAATACTGTTCAGCAAGGCCTCAAAAATGTGGTTTATAGACACCTTCCTTGGTGCTTTGCTAACAACTTTCTCCTTTAACTTTCCACAACACCTCAGATCTAATCACTCATTATTTCTGATGCAACTAACATACTATGCCATACTTAAATAATTTTTGTCTCCTCTCCCATTTTTCTGAAAACAAAAATTTAATTCAACTAGAGCATAAGCTCTGAGTATTCCCTTCCGTCTTTTTCTATTTACTTTTCTGGGTAGTGCTTTAGAGAACATGTGGAAACCTATTTATGTTTAGGAATGATGGCCTGTTAATTCTAAGCACAATTACTTTCACCTCCTTTTGCAGCACTCAATCCTTCATATTCCCTGTCTGCTTATCAGTTCTCCAGCCTGGATGATGGACAGTACATATTCTGACAAATCTTGCTCCAAGTAGCCACCACACCTCAGAGTACCCTCGTTATCCATACAAAAAACCCAGAACCGAAACCAACAAGTAAACCCCCAGACTTTCACATATCAAAATAAATCTTCAGTTCCACTCTCCTTCTCAAATTGAATTTTCAGTCCTTAATTCAATCAATGGAGGAAATGGACTGTCCCCCTCTGGACAGATGAGAGGGAGGGCAAATGGAAGAGCTGAATGTCTGCTCTCTTTCAGTAGGAGTTAAGGAGGTTCCACTAAGAGCTGTTGTACAATAGCAAATGGCACTTTTTTCTTCAGATGCTGACTGTTTTCCAGATATTTTCATTAAATTAGGAGGGCATAGTAGGTCTGTACCAGAGCATGGGGCATGAAAGTTTACTTCAGTTTTGCAGCAAGCTGTTAACTAAAGTCATAAGTGAAGCAGCAATAATATTTCAATTATACAGCTGGAATGAAACTTATTACACAGACATGTCAAAACAGTGGTGGCAGAGGCCTGGTTTATAGGCACCATTTGGGATAATACATTCTGAAGGAGTGTTGTCAACATCTTGCTCCTTGCAGAGAGACTGAGTAGAAGGGCTTAGCTATTTCAGTGGGGTTGTAAAAAGATTTCCTTTGAAGAAATGAAGAAAGTCCCATTAGCTCTTTGCAATACCTATGGTGTCTCAGTCTTTCTTTAAGCCTCCTATAATCTTCTGCTGCACTCCAAGGCTACACTGACAACCAGGATAACAGAAAGTTTGTTTGGAAGTTAATTCAGTGACAAAGAAAATGCTGTGTAAGGGTGGCAAACAGAAAATCTGTGCCATGGTTACTGGTAGCTACAACAAGGTTTTCTACACACACCCATGTGTTGGGATTATCCTCAGACCCCCCCTAGGTGCCATTCCCTCTTTTGTCATACTGAAATGCTGGCATGAGAAACAGGAGTCTGCTCAATCAACCCCTTGGAGGCATCTCTAAGGAGCACAAACAGACACCACTGGAGAGTGAATTCTGGTACTGAATCAGCGCTTCGCTGAGAGTCCTGCAGGGAGCAGAGCTGGAGATAACTCTATTTCATCCCCAAAAATCTTCCAGTTCTTTCAGAGATCTCAGGTGGGCTCCAGGTTTTTTGATTCCCCCGGAGATGTTCAGCAATTCATGAATTCATGTTCCACTGCCTTTTGAGGAGGACACTGGTGAGGACAAACCTGTCCCACTGCCCCACAAAAAAATCCCAGCTCTGTGTCTGAAGTCCTGGCAAGAGCCTGGAGGAGACCCCTCAGGGCGGGCAGCCAAATGTCCCACCACGATTGTATCAGCAGTTGCACAGGGGCAACAAGTTTATTTCTACACAGCAGTTTGAATCCACAAAGCATTTTTTGCACTATCAATAGACTTTGATAAATAATTATAAAAAAATAAATCAAATCAAAACAGACAGTCAAACCAAAACAAGACAAAAAACCCAACAAAAACACTTAGAGAAGGATTTTTGCAGGCAGCCACCAAGCATGTTAAAATAAAGGCTGAGAAAACCCAGACATGGCCGATTCTCAGAAAAAGCTTAATTCAAAATCTTTGGAGCTGATTTCTGCCTCTCTCTTCTCTCAGCTTGGATAGCTAAGTCTCTTCTCCCTTTCTCAAAATGCAGATTTCTTTTTCCTTAGACTGGCTTAGAAAATGCCCTTTTCAACCAACAGCTATCAATGTGTTTTCACAGTCATAAAAAAAGCCTGTTCTGGTAATTCAAGGGAACTAACCTGCATGGGTTTACTATTTTTTTTTTTTTTAAACATTCAGATTTCATCTGCTCTCTTTGTTGTTTTTCAGTTTACATCACCTTTTCCAGTTTTACTTTTCTTCCACTCTTCCTTCTCAACAAGACAGTGGTCCAAACCTTGCCCTCCTAAAGAAAGCAGAGTGCTCAGAAACAGGCACACTGGACTTTCCTTCCTTACTTTAAATGAGTAATTATTTTCCAGGACACTCACTGAACTTTCAGACAGAAAGAGAGCAGTCAGCAATGTGCAGGAGAGCTTGTTTCCCTACTTGCAGCAGAGCACTCCCAGGCAAGTAGATGCAGCATTTGCATCTCCGTCCTGCCCTGAAACACGTTAATCTGCCCGTTCCCAAGGCACCATTTGCATAAAGAGCAATCTACAGGAGAGCCACCCAAACAGTTTTGCCTCTGCATCAGCAGTATAGCTTATTTTTTTCTCAAATGAGCAGAGCACCTTTATGTGTTAAACCATTTCAAGTAGGAGGTATCCCAATAAAACATTAAAGGTATTTTAATGAGAAGGCAGCCCACTGGAATTTTAACTACTATTCACAGAGCGAAGTGTGTGCAGAGAAGCAAAATATACAGAAGCACGGGGTAGAATATTCAGTCAACTTTTTAAGCAATGCCTGTATCTGAGAGACCTGAAAACCTTACATGACCTGCTCTTATGATAATAGACTAAAAAATAAGAACAGGAGGAAGCACCCACGAAACATCATCAAGAGACTGAAACAAAACACTCTGCATAAAAAAGTAGTATTGCTGCATATTTTATTCTTATTCTTTGTTTTGTTGGGGTTTTTTTCAACTGTTGCTGCCCCTTCATTCTTTCTTTGGCAGTCTCTGCCCATCTGCCTCCCACTCTTCCTTTTGCTTGTGCAGGAGCAAACCCTGGGTGGTGCAGTAAATCCTTCTCACATTTCCTTCATCACACCAGAGATCAGAAACTGGCCCCAGAGCGCCAGCCTTAAAAGCACTGGCTGTGGTTAAACGAGGAGGAATTTGTAACACCCTGATACAGCCATGGCACTAACGGCATGTAGAAACACAAATAAAGGGCGGGATAGAATTCACAGGGGAAATACCCCTTTGCATATTTTCTAACAGTCAAGCAACTGCCTCAGCACCTTTGGTACAACCTTGGTAACATTTATATGGGGTGAACTGGGGCTTTCTTCTCTCTGTCAATCTACCCTGTGCTTAGGATACAATTTTTGAACTGACTGCAGCAATCAAGCAAACATTAGTGGGGCTGAAGTAAGTCCAGCACCAAATACTTCCTCGAACTGCCCACTATTTATTTATTCTGTTTGCAGCCAAGAAAACTTTGAAATCCATTCTTGTTTGTGGTTTTGGATGGCTACTCTGCATCACCAGTAGCAATTTCAAAATCCAGTGTTATTTCCTGCAGTTCAGACCCTGGCCTCCATGAACAATCCATACTTGTGGATTTCACTGTATCCAGCTTAGGAAGTGTGTAAACAAGAGGTTATTTCTTTGGTGGGTGCAAATGTCAGGACCGGTGTCTACCATACATAAAGTGCTTTAACCCATTTCAGCTGAACAACTGTGCAACAAAAATTGCCTTGCTGTGCATTCCAAGAGAATACTTTCACCATCTGAACTTTATTGTACCCTGAGCTGCAAAATTAAGGGCATGTAGTAATTACCTGCTGTGGCACACAAGTGACGTCTGCCTTTATTAAGGTCAGGACCAAACACCTACCAAACTGCCCTTCTGCAACACCTCATAATTTCTCTTGGCACAGTAACCTATATAAACTTGCACAGAGCCTGGCTTACCTCCCCCCAGCCAAACCACCCTCGGTGTGTGAATGAAGAATAAACACTTTCTGCTTTCTCCTACTATTGAGATCAAGTGAAACATCGCCTTGGTTTTCCAAACAGTGCCCGTGCCTCTTTTTTGCACATTTTCTTGGTGAATTTACTTCTAAAGAGCTGATTTTTTTTCCCCACTCGGTCCTGCACCCATCGCTGGCCAGGGCGTCACGGTGGCCCAGCCTGGCACCTGGCAGCCCTCCCCACGGCATCCTCCGCCCCGAGCGACTCCTTCCCAGCACGGTGAACAAAGGAACCATTGTGTCCGCACTAGCACCAGGGTTTGTTTGCGAGCCCTCGGTCCCCCGGGCAATGCCCCCAGTCGCTGCCGGCTTCACACACACCGGGGATACGCACGGCTCCTTTCCCTCCCTGCTTCCCCAGCGCCTCCCAGCACATCCCACCACACAGTCACTGTGATTTGGCTCTAATCTGGCGGCTGTCCAGGGCTATGGACTGCCCTGGATCCATTTGCCTGCGCACCTGAGAACATGGTTCTGTGCTTGTGAGCACATCGTGTGTCTTTGTGAAGTTGTAGCACCTGTACCAAAGCAGGGAAAATACAGGAGAAGAAGTGAGGGCAAGCTATTCTCTTGAATAATGATATTTCTCCCTTCCAAACATTATCACCCCTAGATATGCCTAGGTATGAAGGGATTTTGTTTTTTACAAGATGTCTAGGTTTTGTTCCTGGCAGATTATAAAATTGCAAGGTGTTTGTCAGGCAGAGCATCAGTGTAGCTTCAGCCTCCCATCTGCACCACAGAGAGGATACACAGCAGTGTGCTGGGCCAAGAACATTTTTTTTCTGATAAAATATAACTGCTGCAGCACTTCAGCCAAGGACAGGCTCTTTGCTCCAGCTCTGTGTGCTCCTGTGTGCTGGCCAGAACCCCTTGTCTCTGGGTACATCAGGTGATTCTTTGCTCCTTGCTCTTGGTTTCTATTGATGCTGCTCAAATGCTTTCTCTCTTGCATATACTTTCTTAGACCATATTTCCAATTTTACTGTTCTGTGTATCTCTCACCTGCTGTTTGCTCACTGCAGAACTCTGTGTGCACATGGTTAAACAATACCCTGGGAAATCCCACCAAAGCTCTGTGCTTTCAACTCCTCTGTGAGCAGCTCAAATCCAGAGCTCACATAATACTGAACAAGTCTCTTTTTCTTTTTTTTTTTTTAAGTCTGGCTAGCTCTGTGTTTGTTGCATTTATTCATAACAGAAGGGCAGCCATTTCAATCACCAGTTCCAGTCAGTTTAACCCAACCCATAATACCATCATTGTAGTCAGCTTGCTGAGAGCTGGAAAAATTAGACATACCTGTTTGTAATGAATGCTGATAATTACACAACAAACAAACAACGAAGCAGTCTGCTAGATCCAATCACTTCCTCAATTTGGAGACATTAACATTGATAATTGCATACTGTGGAAGCTCAGAGGCACTAAACAGGATTGCATCCTCTGTACTCATCATAAAAGACATCACCAGAGCAGAGAAACTTACACTCTAGGAGGGAAAAGACACATGACACTGCTTCTACAGGTGAGGAATGGGGTACAGAACCAATCACTTCAGCGAAAAACGTAACACAGGGTAGAGCTGGAATGAAGGTAACTGAGTACCATAAATACTTGCCACTAGCTTTTGGCACCAAGCCATGTTTCTAAGACAAATTCCCAGACAAAACTGAAAGATTTTGTGAGAATGTACAGGATCCACAAAATCCATTTCTATGTGAAATAATTCTTTTGAAAAGCAGTTTTAAAAATTTCTTGGTTTTCTATATATGAACCTTCAAGAGTAATGGAACTTTTATATCTGACTGTTCATGTGGTGAAAAGTAAACATTTTTAGTCTCTGTGGGGAAGGATGCACCATAGACAATGACATTTACATGCAGATGTTCCATTTGTGTGTGTGTGTGTGTGTGTGTGTGTGTGTGTGTGTGTGTGTGTGTTGCAAAATCTTCAATAAGCTTATTTCTGGATTCCTGATTTTCTGTTATCATCAGTGCCTGAAAATGTGATTCACAGAGAGATGCTTTGCTATATAGATAATCATACCTGGAATGAAGCCATGAATTTCCAAATCTTAGCAGCTTTGACCCTCTTTTCTTTAACTTTTCCATAATACTGAATAGGTACTGTAATCGCACCAGATCAGAATATGAAAATTATCCTGTTCAGCATTTAATTCTTGTGAAAACAGACTAATAAAGCAGGGGTTGCTGAGCCTGGGGAAGAGACAGCAGTCTTCTAGTACCTAAAGAGGGCTTGCAAGAAGGCTGGAGAGGGACTTTTCATAAGGACATGTATGATAGGACAAGGGGGAATGGCCTGAAACTGAAAGAGGGCAGATTTGGAATAGGTGCCTGAAACTGAAAGAAGGCAGATTTAGAATAGGTGTTAGGAAAAATAATCCTTGACTGTGAGGGTGGTGAGGCATTGGAACAGGTTGCCCAGAGAGTTTGTAGACTCCCTGTCCCAGGAGGTGTTCAAGACCAGGCTGGATGGGGCTGTGAGTAACCTGATCTAGTAGAAGATGATCCTTAAGGTCCCTTCCAACACAAACCACTCTATGATTCCATGATTAATTTGATTTAGGCCTCCATTTCCACAAGACTGTACTCTCTCAAGTCCATTTATTCGTATAATACAAAAATAATGCAATCTACATTCATACAGATACCATTTAAAGCAATCACTGCTTTCCACACCCTGCACTTGCAGCAGGGTGACGTCTCACTTGCACTGAATATCACGTCAACTGCAATTATCGAGACACATCAGCATGTTTGCAAAGCATCAGCACACAAAAACCTGATCTTACCACCGCTGATGCTGGAGGCTGAGGAGTATAGAAACAAATTTGTAATGAAGAGCTGTAGTAAAGACCTGACTTCAGTGCTCATTTTACACACTGCCATGAAAAAATCCCATGGGCTTTAAGTCTCTTAGCAGGACACTGGCAAGTTCACCAAGTGCCCAGGAAATTTTCAGGTACAGAATAGAGGTACCTTGCTGCGCAAGAAGCAGACAGTCTGAGCCTTAGGCTTTGGGCTCCTAAGTCTCAATTTAAGCAGGCTGGATCCTGCACAGAGCTAACACCTTATTATGTGTTCATTTTCCTTTTCCAGGTCTTTCATAATTCCTCATCCATCAGCTCTCCCCACTTAAGTTCCTCTCATCCTAGCACAATGGCACCAAAAACATAGACCTACTCTGAACATTTTCAAAGTGGTATTTAGCCGAATATCTCACTACATCAAAGATGAAACATCTCAGAAGAACATGAACGTTTCAAGAGAGTTTTGCTTGTGACCAAAATGAAACCTTCCCATCAGATACCTGAGGGCTTTGATCTCAAACTAGACATGTCAATGTGGCTCTCTTTCACCGAGGCATTTGAAAGGCTCTGCTTTGTATTTTGGTCCCACAAAAGATACAGAAAGACTTCAGAAACCTTCAAGAACTTTTCATGGGATGGAATGACTGCTCTTCATCCATTTCTGCTCTAACACTTCACAGGGGAAGGGCTCAGGTAAGGATGCTCATGCCAGCCATGATGTTGGTCATTCAAAAAAGAGTGACTGGAAACATGCTGCAGGTTCTCCTCATTTTTCTTAAGGAAAAAATAAAAGGAAAAAACAAAAAAACCCACTGAAATTATATAAGAAATCACTGAACATTTTGCCTAATTCTCCTGAAAAAGCCCAATGAAGAAAGAAATCACTGTATTAAAGTAAGGTTCATGATTACAAAATATTTGGGAACCGCTTGTATCAGTTTTTTCTTTCTACACTGTGTCCAATTAGTCCTTAGTTTGCTTCAAGCTTTTATATAAGGAATAGGGTAGTTTGGTTCATATCTTCTTAAAAGACACTTAGTAGACATTTTGTGCAAGTAATTACTGAAGTTGCAATAGAATTAAAAAAAAAGGCTATTTCCTACTCCATTACTGTACATTAATATATCTTCCCTGACATTTACTGTCAGGACTCAGTTTTTCTTACCATCAATCTACTTCACACAATTTAGTCTCTTATTGGATGGAAACTTTTCAGACTAAGAATATCCCACAGTCCTTCTGTTGTGTGATGATTCCTACCACTTTAGGTGTCTGTTTTATCAATCACAAGAAGTAGAGACTTTTCTGAACAATAAAGTCAAAAGTGTGAATAGGATCCAGAAAATGTTGCCTTTGCATGACATGCCCTCCCAGGAACAAAGGATTTCCATCTTCTATCTACCTTTTGGCCTTTCACATTTCTTGAGTGTAATTTGCATTTGAAATCAAGACAGAATACAGGCTGATGCCACCATTGTTTTCATTTTAAACAGATCACATGTTATTCTGCTGCCAGGTGGACTCTTGTATTACTCTCCCAATTCCTCATTACACTGCAGACAGTTCGTATGGTCACATGAAATTACTGTCAGGATAAAAAAAAGTGTTTCAATCCTGTTGTAAGGAATTCCATTTTTAAGCCTCCTGAACTTACTCATTTATAGCTTTCTGCTTTGCTTGTGTCCAAACGACCCTCTAATGGGAATGAAGGACAATCTGGATTATTTCAGACCAGAAGGGTGAAGCCAGATTACAAGAGAAAATCATTGCCAGCAGAAGGGAGTCAGTCATGCAGCTCAGGTACCACTGCACTGGGCCAGAGAGGCCTCTGAACATGCTGGGCAGACTCAAACCAAGCTGCAGGAATGGCTCTCACCCTTGCTAGTGTTCCAGACACACACCTGGAGCTGTGCCAGGGCAGAAGAATAATTTCTACATTCTTCTTCAGCTCAGATAGCATATTTATGTGTCTGCACACAACCAAAAGGGATTACAGTGAATAATGCTCAGTAAACATCTGAGTAGAGCTGTCAGGCTTCATCATTTTTAGCATCCTTAAACAGTTTTCATTAAAACCAAGAAATAGATGGATGCCACTGGTTGAAGGGTTCACTTCCAGCAGTGAAATAGAAGAAGGCAGCAACTGAGAGGGTGCTGAAAGTTTCTCATATTTTTCATGCTGCCCAAAGATAAGAAGGATACTTGGACACATCACAGTTTTCAAAGCAAAGGAATCATTCCAATTCACAATATCATAAAAAATCAAGAATACCCATTTGATAATTCTGACAGAATAATCTGTCAAATGTGAGGAATTGAGATTAAAACCGAAGAGGGAAAATGAACAATGAGGTGCAGAAACACAGGGATCTGCCCCAAAGCAGAAACAGCAAATAGTACCTTCTTCAAGTGTGAGGTCTTTGCAGCAGGGGTACCTTGCTTTTTGCTTCTGCCAGAGGTATCAGGGTTATAATCCATGTGTAGTGCTGCTAGTGCCAACTTGACTAGCAACAGGATGGGCTGCAGAATCGGCAAGTCTGGAGGTGAAAGAAATTGCTAGGTACAGCAAAAGATTATCCAATTCCTGTAGAGCACCACTTCCAAGCCCCTGAGAAATGCTTCTGTTATCTCACCTGATCAAAGGACCCTGCATTCCACAGAAAATAGCAGGTGAATAATCATACCCCACCTGAAGAGGAAGGACTCCATCAGCAACCATTAAATTTCTTTTGCAGCTGGGATGCAAAGTGGGATTCCTGTGAGGAAAGGAGCTTAAAGGTTGTGGTATCTCCTCTGTTTAAGCTCCAGCATCAGAGGCAAGCTGCTGTAACGTGATGGATTAAAAACAACAACAACAACAACAACTAAAGTTCCAGTTTAGAAGATGCAAAAAGCAACTGCAAATGAAGAATTTTATATCCTTGATTCAGGTGTCAGTTCCTGACTTTCGGTGTCATCTAGGATATCACCCATCACCACTCTCCTCCTGCCCACCCCTACCCTTTTCCCCTAAAAAAGGGGCCAGAAAAAGTCTCTGCACTGCAAGGAAATACTCTGGACAGAAGCTTAATCTGTCCATTAGTGAATTGCAATATCTAATAGGTAACTTGGCCTTCCCTCATACTCCATGGATCAATGCAAACTTCTTGTTATTTGTAAGATAAAATATCATGCCATTAGCAGAAGCCACTCATGACAAACAGCTCAGGCATTTGACTTCCTCACAAGAGTAGATGTTGATTTTTGCTCTAGCTCCAGCAAAATAGTGATTAATTGGAAGCTATTCAGTGTTCCAGTGCCAAGGTGGGAAAAAGCACCAAACAACATCTTGTGAACATTTTTTCTCTCTGTTATTAAGAGAAAAAATTGCACATTCAAGATAGCTGTCACAGTCAGTTCTGGTGCCTTCATTTGTCTCTCTTTTCTAGGCACAGGTTAGAGTATTTAATATAACACCACAGTGTGTGTTTCTCTATTCAAGGGTGTCAGAGAGTGCTGCCAAAGCAGAGCTATATCATGGGCTTAAACTCAGAGGGAAATTCAGGTGCATGTTCAAGTAGAGCTGTCCTAGCTCCTGGCAGCTGTTCCTTGAGGAGCAGAGCAAAAGGAGCCCCAGAGCACTGCCCCACGCTAAGCACAAGCCTCTGTAACCCCAGGAGCAGCTGGTCAGGGTCTGACCAGAGAAATTCCCACTTTTCTTGTTCTCCAGCTGTCTCATTCTCCCCTGGGCAATGCTTGTGACACAGAGAGACGTAGATAAAGCTCTTTCAAAATTGCACAAAAAAAAAATCATATGGTTGGAATGTACAGAGGGGAAAAGAAGTCAGGCCACATCCACATCAAGATTATTCTGTCTTCTGACCTGGCCCACAGCTGCTTCTGCACACATTTAGACAAGCCTGAGGACTCATTTGTCTCTCAGGGATGTCTCAAGCTGTAATGAATGCTTTACTATATACCACCATAAGTCTTCAGGGCGAAAGGAGCAACGTAAACTCAAATAATTTACTAATGAAAATCATTAATAATAAATGTAATTACAGAGCTTTTGTAATGATTCAAGATCTTCAGAATATTTCAACATCTGCGTTATCCATTTATGATTTTAAAGCACAGGAAGATAATAGAATTTTTATAGAAATCTTTAAAAGGGATGAATTTACACAATTATTTTAAAAGTAAGAGTTTCTCCTGGAGGAGAAAAAATCCAGGGAATGGAGAGAAAAAAGAACGGGGAACAAGTCTTTAAAGTATGGTATCAGTTTCCAGGCCATAGAAGTATATACACAATTTAAGTCTGGGTGGGAGGAGGACTGTGGGAAACTTGAATACAGTCAAGACCAGCCATAGATTATGGCTCTGAATATGAGCAGGGGAAAAAAATCATCAACATTTAAAACAAAAAAAGTAGCTAAGAAAATTGATGAAAAAATGAAAGGAGGTCGTTTCCAAAGGAAAATTAGAAAAAAAAAAAGAAAGGTCACATAAACAAAATAACATATAATCAGAGAATTTCATATCCCATTTATATTCCTCCTTATGTCATCGCATTTTTCCTTACATAAATATGTTGAATGTTCAACAATATAAGCAAGTGCAGTGGTGTCTCTCCTCCTTAGAAATCTTCCAGCACTTTTCTAAATTATTTCTTCCTTCGATATGAAGAGGTTTTAATTTTTTTAATCACTGCACACATCATGAGTCAAGACTTATTAAATAAGCATCCAGCAGTACCAGAGATCAGAATTGAACAATTAACTGGTCCATGTCTTCTCTTCATCACCTTTTCTAGCACTACAGTCGTTACATATTGCCTGATAAATCAGAGCTTTTTAGACAATAAGAGCTATTCCCCCAAAGAGAGTTTTCTCACAATAAACCTTTATGATACCAGGTTTTCATGGTATCTTCCCTGCCTTTCTTGTCAGGACCCAGCACATATTCTAGGTAGACTTTTCGTCTCTGTTGATGCATTCTAAAAGTGATAGCAAAGTGTAAGCAAGAACAAGATGAATGGGAGGAGTCAAAAAGCTTTAATCAACCCCTACACATTGCAAATAATAAAACAATTGCTTCAAACAGAATTCAGTGCTGCAATCTTTGACTTAAAAAGGACCCTGAGCCAAAATTACAAAGCCAGGCCTCAATAATACAAAATATTCAGCAATATTATTTATCACTAGAAATCTAACATGCATTATTTTAGTTTGAAAAAACAAAACAAAACAAAACAAACTGATTTTGCCCTATTTAATTTTTAGGTTTTAAAACTACCACTAGTATATAAGGGTTGCCACAAGATTTTACAAAAAGTCATGATCTGTTGCTTGTATTCAACACAAGTATTTTCTAGAGAAACTTGAATTGATATGCCTGCTTGGTGTTCACAAATCATTTTGAAGATGAAAAGTAAAAAGTGCTAAACACTAAGCTAGTCTGACCATCTTCTCATTACAATACAGATAGACAATCTCTCAGAACAAGAAAAACGAGACACAAAGCTGGTCTGGTGAGGATCCTGTTTTGCCTTTGAAAAATGTTAAAGTAATTGATAGTTTCAATAATACATGGTTTCAAAGTATTAAGCATTCCTTTGCTCAGTGCTTCAAAGGGGTCCCCAAATGCCTAGAAATGCAACTATTTTCCTTTTCATGTTTGATAGGAAAAAGTATTAAAAAGACTCTTTAAAACACAAATAAAGAGATCTATCCACTTTTTGATCCACCTTTATCTGAAATTAAAAAAGAAATTCAAGTGCTTTACATGTCCCCCTGTAATGAAAAGCCTCACAAAAAGACTCTGAGGTGGAACTAATTTGCATTCTGAATGTGCTGAATGGACTACAGAGACTATAGTAACCTTTAGAGAATCTTCGCTGTGTTAAAAAAATCAATTCGTATTCTACCTCCTTCTACAGAAAATGAAAGGTTGAAGTATGTAAATTAGACAAAACAAACAAACCTTTCATAGTATATTATGAGCTCCAGGTTCCCTGTGCACTTACTAAAATTTCAGTAACTCCTCTTCCAATTTCAAGCAGAGTAAATTTGAGCTATTTGACAAATGTCTTATCACCATTTGATTTAAGTGTTGCTGCATACAGAAGCATATTTCAAGGAATAAAGCATTAAGAAACAACTTCTTTGAACTTCCTTACTGTCTCGCTCATGCCATCAAAGGAATGATAGCTTTTTATTATTTAAACCTCACATAATTTCTAGCCTGTCTGACTTCAAGCTTGCAAGACCACATGGTGTATGTACATCTTCACATTTCCTTAATTCAAGTGTTGGAACCCACTGACCCATGTCAACAGATTTTAACAGGGCGGTCAAAGCCATAAATAGAATTAAATTCCTGCTCATCCCATGAAAAAAGAGGGTTGAGGGGGAAAAAAGCATCCTCTAAAAGCCTTAATTAAGAGATTGGCAACAACATCCACTCACCCCATGTGAGAGACAGTGAGCCTTTCTAAAGACTCAGCTCACTCAGAAAGTGTCTGCTAGACACCAGGACTCCCTTAGCTTCTGTGTTTGTGGGGTTGTCCACTAAGGGGCAATCAACTTAACTTCAAAAGCAGTGAAATAGTGATTTGACAGCAATTCCTTATCCCCACCATGCAGCATCATTGAAATTATCTTTCATCCACACACGCTGTCTTTCCTTATTTACCCTTGTCCTTATGACGACTCTGCCAGTCCTACATAACGAGGCCACACTGCTTCCCCAGATGCCCCAAATCCTTGCATCAACGCTATTATCTTGGAACCAGACAGGAAAGAAGGGCCATGAGAGGCCCTCCAGCCTTCCTCTTGCCCAAAGGTATGATCAGCTAGATCTGAATTATTTTGAAATGGTGTTTATCTCACCTGCTTTCAGAAACATCCTCAACCTTCCCCAGCAACCTGAACGTGACTTGTTATCTTCACAGCACACAGGAAGAACAGGCTCTGTCCCTACATCTCAGAAACTGTCTTTTACCTACAGGTTTCGATATGCTTCCTACTTTTCTTTTTTGTGGCTAAAAATGCTCCACTCTTTCTACTTTTTATACCATCTATAGCTGTTGTGATTTTCATTGCTCTACTCCAAATTTTACCAGTTGATATTTGCCAATTGCAGTGTCGAAAACTGGACACAGCACTTCTTATTTGGAGCTTGTAAGATTTCTTTTGAAGGGTTTGCCTTGAGCGTTTTTCAGAAGTTTCTTTATTTTTTTGCAGTGTCCTTTTCCCCAGTAAATCCACTACCTTCTAACCCAACCCCTGCCCTCTCCCCTGTCTCCCTGATGTCCCACTCTGTCATGTGCAGGACAGCAATTAAACCCCATTTTTTCCCTCTCTTCCCCAGATGGAACAAACCCAGCAAGACTACAAGCTCTTCAGGGTTGAAACCATCTTAAAAGGCACTTAGCTATAAACTATTAGCTATAATTTGCTATACTAGCTATATTAAAACGTATTAATATGGATATATCATATATATATTAACTATAATTAGCTATACTCAGCCGATAAGTGAGAGTAAATACAGTATTTCAGTGCCACTGGAAATCAAATTTGAAGGGTCCATCTGGAAAAGGATGCAATTTCCCGTATTGTCAGTCCATCAGCCTTTCACTCAGCCCCTCCTTCTTTCTTGTCAGAGATCAATACAAACCCATCATTCTGGTCTTGAGCACAATGAGTGACTCAAGCCCAAAACTGGGGCTTGGCTGGGGCCCTCAGCAGTCCCTGGGTTGAAGCCCAGAGGAGTGTGGCTGCTCTGGAAGGATGCTGATCCCCATGTGTGAGAGCCTGGGACAGGAGTGCAGGCACACTAGGGATACCAAGTGGCTCTGACCTTGCTCAATTCCCTCTGTCCAGCTGCAGCAGAGATGAAGGACACCACTTCGGTGGAACAATATTTACAGACACTCCTTCTGCCATAGCCATCAGAGGCTCTAGAGTTCAGGAAGCCAAACAAGCAGGCACAAAACAGGAGAGAAAACTAAGCAGAGATCCCATGAGGTCTATGAGAGCTTTCAGCATTATACACTGATTTTACACAGAAGGCCATCACACTACAACCCACAAGGACACTGATCTTAACAGGAATTCAAGTCAGGCACCAAAATTACCTTTGAAGACTTGAGCTTTAATTACTGCTGTTACAGAAAATGGTGTAAAACCTGCTGACAAACGGCTAATGCCTACCAGGAGTTTTGCAAGCTCTCAGCAGAGACTGCCTCTGCTCTGAGGAACACTTCATATCAGACTGAAAGGAAAGAAAAAAGAATGAAGGAGAAGTTGAGCAATGTCAGCCTATATTGCTGAGTAAGAACAGACCTGCTAAATGTAAACACGTTTAAATAGTAATTAAAGTCACAGACCCCCCCATCAGCTGCCTAGCAAAATCCACCAAATCCCTAGTGGAATGAATCACACATTTTGGGATCAAAGCTGACATCTCAGTCAGGTCACAGGAGTACATGTGGCTGCTTTACCTCTCTCTTCCTGCTCTTCCACCCTGCTGGCAATGTGCTTTTGCTTACAGTAAAACTGTGTCAGAGGCCTCAGATCAGTGCCAGACAAACAGGGCTAAATTACTGTGGAGTTTGTGTTCTGAAAATAGCTATATGTTCTTTTGATATTTTAATTTCAGTAAAAAAACAAATTAGCAGGGAAGAAAATATCCCGTCTGTCATCCCAGTAATGCTTCAGGTTGGCTCATTTACTGATGGCACTCTGCAAGAGGGAGCACCTTACAGAAGCCTGAGAATTTTGGAATGGAGGAATTCCAATGTGACAAAATTGCTGTGTTGCATGTAGTTTTGTGTTAGTTTCCTGAAACAGGAAAGACCAAAAAATCAAAGTAGTGACAACAGCTTTAAAAAATTAAGTTGAAGATACTGTTGGATACATAAAGACACAAAATTCCAGCAAGTTTTAGAAAATATGTTTTTTAAATGTAGATAAGCAGATAAGTGACAGCAAATGTCATTGCTGTGTCTCAGAATAATGATGCCATCTCTTTTCATTACTCGCACAGCCCTGCCAAAGGACTTGTCTTCCTCATTGTTTAAAAACTTCTTCATACTTACACATTAAAACACTGAAACTGCCATGTTTGAGCAAGGACTCCATCAAATCTATATTCTATATCATGCTCTATGATTCAGTGAAGTTCATTTCCATTCTACTAGCATGCCTCAGACTGTCTTTGTAACCGAACAGCTACCAGATAATCTGCTTTCAGAGGAAATTCTTCCTGACTCCTGAAACAAGGAAGGTTCTCACAACATGCTTTCTACCCATTTTAATGAGCTTTTTTTAATTCTTGCTATTATGGTTTTAATTGCTATAATGAGCAGTATGTACTCAGTTTTGAATCCTACTAGTCCAAGCAATCACACAATATGCATTTGTTATTGTACTTGGGTGTATATATCCCTCTGAACTCAAGGTTCAGTCTTATGCCTCAAAAACCATCTGTGTTTTATACAATTCAGTAAAAAAAAAAATACAGTTTTTGTCACATGAAGTTTACATATTTCAGCATAACAAACACAGACTTTAAGTCCAGGTTATGTGTACTAAGCGATCTGAAAAAAAAATCCACGCTGTGCTTTCAGTGAGAGTGGTTGAAAAGCGGGAAACAGAACAATTGCTTTACAGAGGCGTTGCTTCCTTTAATAATTTGTGCCACATAAAGAATACTTTTCACGCTAGGTCATTCAAGAGAGATTTTGGTGGAATGTGATCATTCAGTTTATGCAGCAAAACCAAGCTACCACGATTTAATTCTGCTGTGTGCTCAAATTTTATATTGTACACCCATCAGTTGTTAAAGCATAGCTCCCGCTAAGCTGAAAGCATAAAAGAAAGAGTCTCGCTTCACTTCTGAAAACACTGAAAATGTTTTATTCATGTATTTGTAGCACATACATTGCAGGGAGTATTACTGGATTCAAGAGAGAATTGAATGACCTTTCACAGATGGGATTCTGTTAGTTTAGGATTTTGATTGGGCAGTAAAGAATCTATCAGGTTTTTTCTTCAGCTCCAGGTCATTCATTCTGGACATTTTGATGAAGTCTAAACCAGAGCAATTATGCATTCATGAGCAGGATGCTGAGGGTTTCACTTGGAAAACTGAAGGCTGATAACCAAAGTAAGGATCAAGTATCTTTCCTGAGGCTACTGCATAATGATGAAAAGACCACATCTCAAAGCACGTATTGCAGAAAGACTAGTGCTGCTCTTCAAGCTGCTGTAGATAAACTGATGGATTTAAAATAACCAGCCCCTTCATCTGTCGGGGCTCAGTAGACCTGTACAGTGCATCAGACATAATGTGTGTTCTAGAATGAAGAGCTTTGTGCTCCTACGAGGCAGAGCTGACAGCTCCTGTTTCAAAGTTATCTTTAATGCAAAAACAAGAAACATTCCCAACTGTATCCATTACAATAAAGATGCTGGATGATAAAGTCTGCTACCTAAATCATTTCAGTCATGTATGGGAAATCAAATCTCTATGAGCCTGAATGCACACAAAATGCAAATCACTCCAAACTGCCTTTAATACAAGCACATTCACATCCATCCTCAATTTCAGATACAAGGTGTTATTGTGAGCTCGCTGCAGAGCCTGGTGTAACCCGAGTCCAGGGAAATGCTGACTTGGAAAGATGTGTGACAAAGAGCCCAGCCCTGCAAGTGTTTGTTCCCATGAGCCCTTCCAGAGGCCAACAAGCTGTGTAAGAACAACTCTGGGGAGAAATCACTCCATATTTAACAATGTACTAATAACATTAGAGTGCAGGCTGCTGTCTCCAGCTAGCTTGAAAGTGTCTCATTGTACAAGCAAACCCTAATTTGATGGATTCAACTAAGAGTTGGGAATGGCTTGTCAAAATAATTCTGAGTTATTTATTGAGACATTAACAATGTGCCATCCCCACATGGACAAAGGGGGACTACCCCTGGCACAACACAGCATTGCCTGTATGTTGTTCTTGTGTGGAGAAAGGCTCAGGGGACAGAGCTGTGTCTTGCTGAAAACAAGGAGGCCACTAGCAGTGGTGTTGGATCTGGCCCAAAATACTTCACCTAGTAGAAATTTTTGCTGAATGGAAGTTGTTCATTCAAAATCCCTGTGGATTTCTAAACTAGCTGAAAACTGCAGTTTGGAAAAATTTAAGGGCTATTCAGAGTATGATGTTGAGAAGGAAGGAATGGTCAGCTGCACACAAACTGTAAGTGCTCATTTTAGGTATTTTCATTCAAATAATAACACTATACTTTATTTAGGACAGACGTGGCTAGCGTATGTTTACAATGACAGCAGTGCTATGCATCAAACAGAGCAGTATTGTTTCAGAGTCATTGCAATATACACTATCCAGACGTCCTTCAGCTGGGCAGACCTGTGAAAGTGAGAGGCACAGGTAGGTAAGAGCTGGCTGTAGTTAGTGGAGGTGCCATTTAAAAAAATTAAATAGCTGTGAAGTGCGTAGACTCCATTGTCCTCCCTCCCCCGCCCTGGTTAAATACATCCATCACATCCTCTTTCCCTGGGTGGATTTCTTCATCACTGATTCCATTGTCCTGTGATGGAATGGAACAGAACAAAGGTTACCTGATCATTTTTCTAAATCATTCATCTGGTCTGGTGTAAAAATCTAAAACTGAAGAGAATTTAAATAGCTTAAATGCTATTAAAGAGCACTCTGGCTCTATTCCGCAAATTAAAAAAATTAAAATTTTAAAAACGAATGGCACCAATTAAGCCAAGCATCTTCTTTTGTCTGAATATTTCACTAAAACTTCAAACACATTCCTTTGCTTCTTCTAATGTACTGGCATATCATAGAATTAAGGCCCATTGTTGCAGCGTTTTTCCTTGTCTGCCTGTCTTTGGAGAGAGTTTATTTTTAGTTTTATGTTTTTTAAAAAAGGTACACAGCTGGGTTGGTTGGTTTATCTTCCTGCTCTCTCCTGGAGCATTTGGAGAAAAGCTAAACAAAAGAACAATGTGCTTCGATACTCCCTGCACGTTCCAAGACTTAGTTAAACAGCGAGCTCTGATAAACTTATCCTGCTCCTTGGCTTTGTTCAGCCTACTGGAAAAGCAAAAGAGCAGAAGCAAAGCCCTGCCACGCCACATTCCCTCCACAGCCTTGGGAGGCCTCTCCAGGGGGCTCTTTCCCACTGGCAAATGCAGACCCATGTGCAGCATGCCTAAGTGCTCAGGCACTTGGAAATGTGCTTCTGCATATGTAGGGAGGGAAGATAACCGCACGGAACAACCCTGGGTCTTTTTAAGGGGTATGAGAAAGGAACGTACCTGAAAGACAACACAGACACAGTTTTGGAATGTCACAAACTGCAGCTATGTGTTACTGAATGCTCATCTGGTTAATTTTTGCTTTGAAGCAAAATTTTGCATGAATTCCTACCTCTTCCAGCCTCTGTCCTTCATCAAGCATGGTTTAGCTTGTGCTATTGGGATATACCTACTGTATTAGCGTAGTCTGTGGGAGTCAGAAACCTTAAGCGGTTAATTAACATTTCTCAGCCTCTAGTTATCAAGCAGCAGCTTTAGCCATCAAAAGGAAAATTGCTCATTGCCATCAAAAGAAATAAAGAAAAACTCCATCTAAGCACAGTTTGTCTAGCATGAAAACACAGTCATACTTTGAAAGGGAAGAGGCTGCAATAAGTATGGAAAACTTACTACAGTTACTGGAGATGCTAATAAATCTCACCCCCGGTTTCAAAGTGAAATCCAGACTCCCAGTGGCACAAAACCTTCCGGAGAAATAAAACTAATTACACTTCAGCATTTCTAGACCTTGAAGTTTTTAATCACATATACCATCTTGCTTAACAGTTCATTCACTTAACACAGGCAAGGTACAAGTTTTTGTAGAAGTGTCTGGAAGTGCATCTAGAATGCATTGCCTGTCCACTGTTTTATTTACAGTTTTTTTCAATGAAAATCAGTAGCTAATAAATCAAAGCATTATTACACAAACACAAAATACAATCATTAACATTTTACTGGATACAAATGATAAGCATAAGGAAATGTCCATGTACGCTCACTGACATGAATTTGTGTTAGCTTGCTACTAATATATGATACTGTGAATTGGTGGTAATATAACTGAAAGACAAATGTATATTAAAAAAAATTAAGAGAGCCACTCATGTTTGACATGATCTTATACTGAGATAAATATCTACAGACAGTGGTATGATCATGTACACTCACACGTGATCATATCAACATAGTTAATTTTTTTCTGACAAAGTATCATCATCAAGGTAGTTGAACCTCCTCAACAAAGCTTGCTTTGATCAAGTACCAGATACTATTTTCTAAAGTGTTGGATGATACAGAAACAATCTGTGCAAGTGTAGCAATTTTGATTCAGAAAAAAAATTTTAAAAAGTAGTATTTACAAAGGTAACTTTTAAATTCAGTGATTAAATTAAGCCTCCAGTCTTCATATTCCAAACACCTGTTCATTTAATTTCTTTTTTTGGCGGTTTGCTCTCCTCTCCCCACCGCAAATATTAGCCCAGGTTTAAAGTAGACTATCACAATTAAAACTCTTCAGAAAACAGGAAGTTATTCACCTTGTGCCAAAAAA
>VWZS01008125.1:1673512-1719104 GCA_013397075.1 Rhabdornis inornatus | reverse complement strand
AAAAAGAAAGAAAAGAAAAAAAAAAGCAGCACTGTAACATTACTCAGAAGATTTCATAAATCCTTCATAATTAAGGAAAGTTCCAGGAGCAAAAAAATCTTATACAACTTGTAGAACTTGGGAGGAGAAATAAAGGAAAGAGAAACATACATCCATTGACTTTTTTTGGTTTTCGTTCTTTTCTGAATTTCATTTACGAAAAGCTCCTGGTACTTTTTCTAATGTTTCCACACCTCCTTTCTCTGGCACATATGGTTTAATATACAAACAATTTAAATAAAATGTCAAATTCAAATTCCCACCATAAATAATTCCACTCTTATGAAAACTGGTGGGGTTTTAGCTATTTCAAAACTAGCCCTGCCTGGCTAACCATTTGGTTAGGAATCAGGCGTTAAATAAAGATTCTTAAAAAAGTTTGTTATTCTATCTTAGCCTTGTAACCATTTCATACAAATGAATTCTAGAAGAAACCCTTTTCACTGATGTTTCTTTTTCATACATCCTAATACCCGTAAGTTGTAACCATGCGGGCTGTGCAAGAAACAGAATTATTTGAGCTTTTATGTGTTTTCTAGGGATTCTATGAGCCTGTTGATGTTTTTGAACTTAAACAAAAAATAAAAATTCTCGAAGTCCTTATTCTAAATGGTAGATAAACTCTCTAGCATGTTTTCTTCATGGAGTGTTATTATCCATCCTTATTATAAGATACTGTATTTCTTCTCAGCTTTAAATTGGGTTTGTCAGTACTGTCTCTTTTTGCTTCCATCTTGTTTTTCAGATTCCAACTCATTTGGTGAAAGAGCTCTTAATTTTACCTCCTTGCTGAAGCTGGTCTTTTCACACTGGTCAGCTTTGAAAGTCAGAATATTGAGTGCTTCTCTAGGTCAGACTGGTACTAATTTGAGTATGGAGTGGAACCAAGCTGGTTTGATGTAGAGTTTGGATTGATTTCTTCTCATGCTGGGTTGGAGATCTAGCCATCTCAGGTGGGGTCAGGAAACAGGGTGGGGAGTGGTAGCCATTTCCATGCCAGAGTCTCTTAACAGCAAAAATACAGAAGAGAAATGGAGAGAATGAAAAAAAGACTTGTGGTTGAGTGAAGAGAATTTCCATGTCCGTGAGTGGTGGTATTGTTCAGTGAATTTGTGACAGCTGACAGAGAAGTGGAACTTGAAGAATTGTTTGAAGGTGTTGGACTTGTTCCATTGTTTCCACAGATCTAGAATGTGGAGAGGAGGGGAAGTAACAAAAAGGGTTATATTGTCTCTTTTAAAAAATCAGAATACATATTAGTAGCAATGAACACTGTGTAGCCCCACTCAGTCACACCACTCCAATGATACATACAAGTGCTCATGCCTTTCATTGTGCGGTTAAGAACAAAGATATTTTGAATTGCACATGTGGGATCTGCTAAATAAATAAATCTAATATTTTTCTAAATGTATTTACAGAACTATTACTTTATGGAAATCCTCCCATAAATTAGAAGATATATAGGTTTCAAAAAAGCTCACACACACAAAAAAAGTGCAAATGTAGAGCTATGTAAAGGCAAATCTTAGGATAAGAAAGCCTTTCAAACAGCTGCATGAATTGTAGTCTACATTTGCAGACTAAGCCACAAACAAAAATATGAGGAAACAATGGTCAAGAACCTATTGATTCTGTTTCTGGGGCTGCTTTGCGGCTTCTTTTGAAGCAATGGTGGGGCTTTATGTGAGTGGATTTAATACTTCAGCCTCTTATCTTGCTGTGGTAACAGTGAACTGCAGAAGTCAGAACAATGAAACCATACTGATTAAATCACAACCTATTGGCATGCTAGAACATACAAAGAAAAAAAAAAACCCAAAAAACAAAAAACCACACCTTCTCCCCTCATAACTCCACATTATAGGGACAGAACAAAAACTTGCACCTCAATATCGAGTTATTTCCTACATTTGCACAGGAAAGCTTGCAAAGATAATCTAAAGTATTTTTATTCCAGTGAAAAAGAGCATGTAAAACATGAGAAAAACAAAAGCAAGAATCACATTAGCTCATCCCCAAAAATGAGCATAATACAGAAAGGTTGGCTTCAACTCCATGGCAGCAAACTTGTATTCTACCAGAGCATTCCAGTAAGCTCTTAGAGCTAATTCAAGTAAAACCATTTTTTTTCCAAGAGGTTAGTTAATTTAATAAATAATTCTGTCCACAAAAGCGCCCTTATTTTCTCATGCTTCTAGTGCTGCTGAGAAAATAGATTAGCAGGAGGGGGAAAAAATAATATATGAATCAATACTGGAGCAATGAAGCCTGTGTTAAATTAATTAGAAAATTGCATAAGCACTTCCTTTCGATATTTCCTACTAAAAACACATACAATAGAAAAACATAAGAACGGTGTAAAGCTTCTGGTAGTTAGCGTTTTTGGCAATCGGCACCGTGCTGGAAGCAATTTAGGACTGCAGGATAAAAATCGCTGTGTTGAAGTTTCTGTTAAAACCGGTCTGAAAGTGATCAATAGCGAATTGCTGAGTTAATAACCTACAAGGCAAGTCCCAACCTGCCCTGGAATTTTTTTCAGTCTTCATACGAAGACTCCACAATCATTCCACTCTCGGTTATGCATTTTTTAAGTTTTCTTGGTTCTAAACAAGTTTCTCAATTTTNTTGTTGGGTTTTTTTTTTTTTTTTTTTTTTTTTTTTTTGGTGGAAGAGAATGGGCTTATGTCCAAGTTCCCCAGCGTCACAGTAGCTGGGACCCCAGAGGTTTTCTCAACGTGAATGTGATAAATACCGATAACCCAAAGGACCTGATCCTGCTCTCATCACTGCCAAGGGCAAGACTCCACTGAGCGCAAAGAAGGGATAATGCCCTTCCTTGCAAACAAAGGGGAGAGGAGGAGGGAACACGATCCAGCAATGCCGTTGCTGTTTATTTTTCTTTTTCTGATTCAAAGGGTGAATAACACAGTAAGAGGTGGTTTCTAGGAACAACACACCGATACAACAGCCCGGGAGTCCCGCTCGGCTTGGCCGCTTAGAGAGAAGCGGACCGCTCCTGCATCCATTACCCTTAGCCAAGGGCAAGGCTCGGCCAGCGCAGCAGCCAGGGACTGCTTCCAGCCCCCAAACCTCCCACGCCTGCCGAGAACCGAGCCCAGGACGGGACACAAAACCCCGCAGCTTCGGCGGGGAGAGGGTCAGACTCGGGTCCCGCTGCAAAACTCGTGCCTTCCCGGGGCTTTGTCGGGTTTGGAGGGATCGTTCTCCCTCTAATCAGCGGGTGAATGAACGCTCAGGTGCCTCTCGCACTGTTCCGCGGCTTTCCCTCGAGGATCCCACGGGAAAAAAGAAAAAGGCGGCGAACTCCAACTTCATCTTTTTTGATTTGACCGGGATAATCCATGGCAGCACCACCGCCATCGCAGGGCTCCGGGCTCGCCCTTCCGCGCCCATCCCCGCCCCGTTCGCAGCCGGGGCTGCCCGGGTTCGTTCCTCCTGCCCGCCGCCGCCCCGGGGCGGAGGAGCCGCCCGCCACCCACGGCCACCCACGGGGCGCCGCGGCGGGCTCCGGGATGGCGCACACGGGCGGGAGCTGCTCTCGGGAGGAGCCCGCCCCTCTGCCGCTCCCGAGGCGGCCGCCGCGGCGGGGAGGGAAAGCGCCGAGCCGCTCCGGGGCTCACCTGCGTGGGAAGGAGGAGGGCTAGGAGCAGGAGCCCCAGGCCGAGCCGCGCCGCCAGCGCCGTCCCCATGCCCATCTGATGCTGTCCCGCCGCGATGCTGGTGCTGCTCCTGCCGCTGTGGCTGCGAGCGAGAGGGATGCGTCGCTCCGCCGCACCCGGCCCTTTTATACCCGCGGTGCCGTGACGCCCCGCCGCCGCCGCCTTCCCCCTCCTCCGCCCCACAGCTCTGCTCCCGCCCTCCGTGCCCGCCGGGCCCCGCAAGCCGCTGCCGCTCCCGCTGCCCGGGCTGTCCCGCGGGACCGGGCCGCGCTCGGGTCCTGCCGGCCCCTCTCCCACAGAGCCGGGAGCTCGGCTCGCCCCCTCGGGCTCTCAGAGCCGCTGGCCCCTCTCTAGTGCCGGCGTCGTGTGTTCTGGTATGGAGGGACTGGCATAGGGCTGTGGCGCTTCAGCTTATGTTTATAAAAGCACCAGGCTTTTTCCATTAAAAAAAAAAGATTAAAACATGAGTGAGAGAAGGAAAGGTAAAAGCGGCTGTATTTCTAAATGGCGGGAGCAGTTGAAGAAAAGCTGGGGAGTTAAGATCCCATCTTGTTCAGAGCTGCCTCACCATTAGTGCTCAGGCTTCAGACCACAGGTTGCAATTTCAAGCACTCTTTGGATCTAAATATTTTATTATTACCATTATTCTTTAAAGAAACCTGCGTAACAAGTGGAACACAAAGTTCTTCCCGCTGTAGCCTCTGTGTAGGTGAGGTTCTACCCTCTGGCACAGTAAATGCTGTACTTATATTGTATCTCCCCCCTTGCCTGACTGAAGATTGATTTGGTGAGGCCCCTAGCACAACCTTTCAGATGTCTCAGTGTATGAACAACTGAACAAGAATAATCTGTGTCCACTTTATAAACTACAGAAGAGAGACACCGATGTGCTGATTCTATTGTCACAAAGCAGTTATTTCTATTTAAAAGAAAAGCAAGATTTTCTGCTGGCTCAGACAAATTTGTTTGAAACAGGTTTCAAAATTGGATAGATTTGTGTTTATCTCAGAAAAAATGTGAGGAGATACCTGGGTCCAGCACCACATATCCCACTGGCCATCTTCAAGGGCTGAACTGCTTTTGAAGAGCTTCCAAGGGTGTTGCTAGAACTCAGTCCAAAAGCATGAGAAATGTGAAGAGGTGCACTGTAGAACCAGGTGCTGGGACTTGTGTTGGACAAGAATATTTAATTCCAAACTAAGTTTTGCATTAATTCCTTCAGAGAGCCTGACAAAGCTATAGTTCTTTTATTTTTGCAGAAATAAAGGCATTTTGCAAGCTGTACCATCCAAGATATCAATCCTTATTCTATACCAAGAATAGCAAAAGAGCTTTTGAGGGCTATGCTAAGTCTGAAGCAACATCTCCCTCATTCTGATCACAGTCATAGTCCAGTTCTTAACTATAAGAGACATGGTCTATCAATAGAGTAACTATGGGAACAGCCATCAAATTGATGGTCTTATGTCTCTGAATATTCACTGGTTGTCTGATGAAAGCTAGATGCCAGAAGATGGGTTTTCATTTTTATGGAGATACAAGGAGAGAAAAAAGAGAACTGTGGTGGACTTAAAATGACAGAGGAGTGACAATGCTGAAAACACTTCTATCACTACTTTCTCTTGCCAACAGTCAGTTTTGGTTGTCATAGCTAAATGAAGCACAAATATGGGGGTAAGGTCACCTTTTTATTCAGTAGATAAGCCTAACACCACAGAAAAGTGAAATTCCCTGTGAGAGAAATCATGTGAATCACAGCAATAAATCTCACACGGTTGTGGCACCAGATTCCCTGGAGGAGACGAAAAATGAAGGGAATCCAGTTGGGGCTCTACAATAGCTAAAACAAAGAATATTCTAGTGTAAAGCTGACAGATATGGTTTCCATTATTATCTCTCCCATCTTGTTTGGGAGAAAAGGAAGTGATGCAGCTGTTGCATGATCCTGTAGGGATCATAACTGGCTGTTCCAGGTTGAAGCAGCAGCTGAGACGCTTAAATGTCAACACCAGGACAGATGAGAATGAGAGAGTAACAGTCAGATGGCCTTTCCCATTCTCTCTACCTGTGCATATTGCCTGAGGTCTGTAAAAGTAAAAAAAGATGCACAGTTCTTGTAAGGTGACATAAACCAATATAGCATGATACAACTGACTATTATTATTATTATTATTATTATACAGTGTATTGCACTTCTGGTGTTTTAACACATTCCAGTGAAAATGAGGGTGTCTTTCTTTTTGCTAAAAATCTGTTCCTCTATTTAAAAATAAAGAAAAATGCTGAGGTTTAAAAACATTTGGCAGAAATTATAAATTACTGAAACAGTAAAACTCTGTGAAGTTTATGTTTGGAAGCCAAAAAAATGCCTTTCTGAAATATTACTGAAATACTAATGTAAATAAAGAAATGTGCTGTCAGCAAAGGAGAAATGCTAAAAGTATTTTAACCCTAGATTTTCGTTGAAACTTTTATCATTGGAAATTATAAAGCCTAACACTCCATTAGATTTATACAACCAACATCCCCCATTCAGGAAAGCTGCAATATTCTTGATTCCTCCTGAACATATAAATCACCTGCATTCCTAATTCCAAAATCTTTTTTTTACAGCTGAAGTCTATCAAGAAGTCTGCAAAAGATTTATCTGAGCAAGAGTCCAGAATCCAATAAATGGATTTTTCCACAAGGCAAGGAATGCTGTGAGCTGAGAACTATACGAAGTGAAGTACTGCTATCTGGTGGCCAAAAGGAACTTCAGCTATTTTTCTTTCAGAAAAGACAATACGCTCCCTCATTCAAACACCCTTTGATAGCAGTGTGCTCTCAGAGTTCTCATCATGCTGAGACACAACGTTAAATATTGTTAAATCCCCATTACTCTCCTTCCTTCAGTTTTTATCCATAGGTCAGTACCTCTCCTAGTTAAATATGTAATATTTGATAAGAAAGGTTAGCAAAGAGAAGGGAGAAAATTAACTTGATCTTTTGAGTTTAATGTAAGTTCATATGTATATTCCACCAGTGACTTTTAAGCTGATTGAACTTTGCAATAAGCATAGCTCTCAGTTCAGTGAGCAGAAGCAAAACTTTTGCTGCTTTGCATAATGCATTGGGAAACAAGATCAGCTAAAATGACTGACAGAAAACCCCAACAGTTGTCTATAAAAGGAGACAGAGAAGTCTACAAGACATATAAGTAATTTATTCAAAGACATTGCATTTAAATAAAAAGCTTTAGCAAAGTTAGTGTAGACAGAGCATTAAGTGGAATTAATGAGAAATAATTTTGACCTAACCATTAATTTACTCTTACCTTTTAGATGCTAATCTTGATCCACCTACAATATTTTAGGAGCAATTGCCAATGAGAATCACTGGATCCTGTGCTCCCTCAACCAGCTCTTCACTCTCCTTGGTTGTGCATAGACTAGAACTTGCTACTTATATATTAGAACTTACTACACCTTGTGGGTCCTCTCAGTGTCTTCATCCATTTCAAGCTCTCAGTACTCACCTGAGTCATATTTCGAGTTATTTTAGTTCATACACACCTATGAAATTGTGTATTTATGTATTAGAACCTGACATTTTTTCAAAAGACAGATTTGGAGAAATCAATTTTTTGCAGTGTTCATCAACTAGCCCACATATGCTGATCTAAGATGACATCATCTGGTCATGTTTCCTTGATAACCATTTTTAGCATATGGTTATGCCTTGAGAAACTCACAGGTCAATATTTCCTAATATTTCCTAATATTTCATTAGTTAGGCTGGCCCTTCTCTTGTTGCTTGTTTAGTGGAAAGGACTTATGTTGCAGCAGCTCCAGCCATATAGTCAAAATTTGCTGGGTATTTTGAAGCACCCTCCCTTACAGTTGCATCTTCACTATCATTGCAGAACAAGGCTGAAACACTGATGGGACTGGTTGAAACTGATTTTAGACAACTGGACAAAGCTGTCTGGCATGTGTCTTGGATAAGAACCTGGAATGTATATTGAGGTTACATTTTTTCTTCTAGTGGAGGGTTCATATTAAATTTTTATTAGTAAAGATTTTGATGGAAGGCATGATTGGTGGTAGTGTAAATCTCCATTTATTGGTAATAAATGTTGGTTAGATTCAACTATACATGTCTTCAGGCATGGGCCTTGATGCCATGATGCAGAGCCAGGATTCCAGCAGTGGCACCGTTTCCCTTCTGTGTTGATCTGAGACAAAGGTATTGGACTGGTTAGTTGGAGGTATAGTTATAGAAGTAAGCAAAACCATGATTTCCAGACCTGGAATCATAAGCCTGGAAGTTTGAGCAGAAGGGAAATCGTGATTCCAGAAACAGTCTCAAGAAGAAATGTGTAAGGTTTGCTGCTTTAATGTCCATGGATCTTCTGACTTCAAGGGATGGTGTCAGCCTACACAACTAGGTGTGGCTTCAGATCTGCTTGGAAGCACACCTTTCTCCCTAAGTCAAACAAACTCTTGGGTGACATCAATACAAACAAATTAAATGGTAGCAGAGCTTGTTCTTCGGCCTTCAGGCCAAACTGACATGTCTAACCCTGTCCACACTATTAAACTCTCCCAGCCTCCAGAAAATGGAGGCTAAGTCTAAACTGCCTATTGGTAGGTAGCCGTCCCTGGCCTGAGCCACCCCCTGAATCATGGTCAGGAAGTGTTTGGGATCATGCTTCTTGGAATAGGACAAAACCAAGACAGAGGTTTCCTTCAGCATAATGTCAGATAACAAGTCTATAGACATGAAGAAGTAAAAATTATCAAAGGTCGTTTATTCCATCTTTTAATATGCGGGAAAAAAAACAGTGAAGGGTATTCCACAGCCTATAGACCTTCTGTTTGTTTGCCAAACTGTCTTTGCATAATTTTTCTCTTAAATCTTCTTTTCAACAAGTTTGCATTGCATTGCAACAATTTATTGCATTGCATAGTAAAGTGCACAGATAATAATGATGACCAGATTTGTAACAAAGTTGAAAACATATCAGACACTTTGCTCTGAGAGAAGGAAGGGTTGCATGACAGCAGCCATCTACACCTAAGTGAGTCCCCCTGGAAACCCTTGATGGATGATGAAAGGAAACAAGTGCTTCTATGACGTAATTAATCTCATTTCAACACAGACATCTGAAATAGATTAATCACTTCCTGGAGATGCTGACATCTCTTCACTGACTCCTAAAAGAGTATAGATGATTCACTCCGACATTTGCCACTATATATTCCTGTAGTTTGAGGAACAGATTCAGTTTCTTCAAGCTTTCTTCACAGGATTTTTATGCTTTTTTGTCACTTTTCTTTGTATTGTCTCAAATCTGTCTTAATTAGATCATGTTTGCCAAAGTAGCCTACTCTACTCAATATGAGACTTCAGCATGCAACAACTCCATCGATGCAGCTTAGAAAGAATGATTTTTCCCAGCTGTTTTTGTTTTGTTTGTGGTTTGATGCAGTTTTGAGATTATCTCACTCCAGTTCTTGAGCAATAGTGCAATGTTAGCGCTTTTCCCATCTCCCTGAATTTTCGTTCTATGATAAGACTTATTAGTAATTGCAATTATTGCAGCCAAGTTCTTCTTACCATTATCTTGAGCACTAGCTGTGATTTCTTCCACTCGATTTAATATTCTGCATTACCTCTCTTACCTGGGGATGAAAAGTCAGTTATCCTCATACTATACTGCTGCTTCACCATGCTTCTTTACAACAAATAAAAATATATACACCGAAAATCTTTTCATCCTTATTAGTCATTTTAATGATCATCATTAGTTTATGACTGCTGGGATTTCTTCTATCTCTGACACTTTACAAGACCTATGTTTTCAGCCCTGCATATGAAGTGGATTTTCTGATAGCAGGGGAAGTCTTTATCTTCTTTTGAGACATGTTGAACATTTGTACCTTGCCAACTTGAATCTTGTATTCTTCTACTCTTCCTTCCCCCCCNCCCCCCCGCATTGTTTCCTTGGTTTTGTGCTTTGGCTTTTTATTGTCATTGTTTACTTACTGCCTTCTCTTTGCCAGTTAACAGGGCAGATTTTTTCCCACAGTTATCAAGCAGATAGTCTGTCTTATGGAGTACACAGGTTCAGAATTCATTCCTAGTCATGACTGCTGCATGGCATCCTGAAGGAGTTATTCTTTTGTAACCTTTTTTGGATAATTTCTAGTTTGAGTAGGGGACAGGCAGAGATAACAAAGTAATGAGAATGAACCATGGAGAATTCTGATAAACAGGAAGATCTAAATTTGGATGGGAAGACACAAAATTATAAATCAAAATAAGAACAGATAGAATTAAAACATGTGTAAAGTAGATCATCTCTTCATCCCATTTCCTAATAGAAAAAGGTACTAGTCCAGGATTTGAAAAGATGAACTGCTGAAAGGAAACATGTCTCATCTATCGCTTGGAGTATTAAGACTTCATGTATCTTTTAAATGGTGAAAACTTTATCACAGGGTATCATTATGCAAGGTGCAGAGAAGGAGTGGTCACACAGTGATGAGAACACCCAGAGTTTAAACAGCTAGTGTTGCAAGGACACGCTTCCCTGGGAGATAAATCATCCCAGATCTTCCTACTATGTGATTTACACATCTTTTACACCTCTGGAGCTGGATATTTTGAAAGGGCAGGACAGCCTTGACATCAAGTAATATTATTCTGACATTCCATCCCTCCTTATTGCACCTTTATTGTTATTATTTTCTTATGTGTGTGTGTGTGTGTGTGTGTGTGTGTATCTCAAAGGTGCATTGAAACAAATTTTTCTGTTCATAGATGTTAATCAAGAAAACTTGGTCCCTGAGTCACACTGGAAGTATTTTTTCAGCCTTTTTTCTGTTTTTAAAAGCAAACCTGACACGAAATGTTGTTGGTTTGGTTTTGTTTGGGGCTTTAGTTTGCTTGTTTTAAGGAAACTTTAATTATACACAGATGGAGGAACAATTAAAATTTCCCCACTGGAAATTAATAGTGCTAAACTTGCATGTGTATATCTTGAATTAGTTGCTATCAATTAGAAAAGAGAACATTATTTTCTAGTAACTAAAGACATTAATCTGAGGATAATATAGAGGAAACACAGAAGTAAACAAATAATTCAAACTACTTAGCATTTGCTCATGGACTATGTTGTTTTATGGCTAATAAATAAGGCTCAAATGCTGAATGCTTAATTGACTGTTTTTGTTTTTTATTGCATTTTCCACCCACTGTTAGTCTAGCTAGATAAATCCTAGAGCAGCAACCAACACCAGCAGGACCTGAATGGTTCACTACAGATGAAAGTCTCAAAGCCTGTCTTAGGAAACAGCACAAAAATTTTCCTACCAAAAAATTAACAAACAAGAAAGTGAGGGTGAAACAACAAAACAAATCCCATTGCAAATCTCTCACCAAACTGGGAAATTAAAGAATTAGCAGTGAAAATGCAGAGCTTTTAGTCTTGGTGTAGCTGGATTTAATACCAGACTGGCTGAAGGAAGTTACTCACTGTTTTCCTCCCATTTGCTTAACCACTGATGTCACACCAGTTTTCACTGGCAAGGCTGCAATGTATTTCTGGTTCAGGTGGTTCACCATGCTCTGACTGATGGAGTGGCCTCACATCACTTCTTCGGTGCTGGTCAGAGCAATCTGCACTATCCACCTCCATCTTCTTTCTTATTATGGCTCAGTGTGGCCTCCTACTTTAAAAGACAATAGGAAGACAAAAACCAAATTAGTCAGGTAGTGAAAAGGATGGGAAAAAGAGAGAATGCTACATTAACAAGTGGCTGTATCTCCATCACTTAAAGAAATACAAAACAATACCTGAAACTCATCCACCCTCCTCTACTCCCCTAATTATCCATCTTTAATGTCTAAGATGGGTTTTCAAGGAATAAGTAAACTGCAAGTAAAGGTGCTTTGTGAAACCTTGCTCACTTCTGGAAAGGGATTCTCTGTGCGGGGTGCCAATGTCGCTGCAGGAAAAATGGACAGATGTTCATAAATCAGTTGTTACCACAAGAGATAAAATGGCAACACAAAGAGTTGGTAAGTAAAGAGAAACAGAAGTCTCAGTGTACTGGGATAGGAGCTGAATACATTAAAGGTATCCTAAAGAGAATAAACACCATGTTTTATAGTAAAAGATAGATAATATGGGAAAATGTGTGAGAAAGGGAAGCTTAGAGCAGCGTGTCAACTGGAAAGACAGCACTGGAAGGGCTAGAAAGGGAGCTTCTGCTGTATGAAAGCTTGTTTTTCAGAGAGGGGCTTTAGAGAAAGAGATGATAGGATTATTTGGTCACAAATTGAATGCAAGTAACCAGCTAGAGGAATTGTCTCTAGGCTATGGACTAAGAAAAAAGAACATCTAAGCAGTTACAATAGGTGTGACACTGGAAGAGGTGAATTAGCAGTCAGGAAGCTCATTACTCAAATGAATATGGACAAACTTAAAGGTGATGCTCATGTGGGAACACTCTGTTCGTCCAGGCAGCATAAATATGCATAGAACACTGTCCAGTCACCTTCTCACCTTGAAATAAGGAGTGTAACTTTAAAAGTGTGTGGTCTCAACAACTCCATGCTGAAGCTAAATCTGCAGAGACAAGTAATCTGGTGAGATATGCATTGCAGAATGTTAGTCAGAGCTACTCACAGCACTCAAATGGCAGCATGGGGCTCTTCATTTTGAGATGCAAGGAGCGTCAGCAGATTCAGCACTGTCACTTGACTGACCTTGCAGGAAAACAAAGGTAACAAGAACCCTAGGTAGTGGGGAGGGAATTCCCAGTCACAAATTCAAACATACAGGTCAAAAGCTACTGAGAATTTTCTCTCTGTGCTACCAAACCTAAAAGACTAATCTCCTTGTGAGTGAATGGCATAGGGAGTACACTGAAATACACAAAATGAAAATCAAACAAGAGAGGAATTACCCTTCCTAGAGAGGAGATGACTCCACTGAAAAAAAAGCAAACAAACAAAAAACCCAATTCTATGAGAATAGCCATGGGAAGAAGAACACATCTTGATCAGACTAATTAAAAAAAAATTTAAACTACCATGAATCTGCCAGAAATGAATGATGACTGTTTCTTACCAAAACTGAAAATTTTGACTGTAGGTTGTGGAGGTGGCGTATTAAAAAAAATTTCAAATTACCTGAAAGCAGCTTAAAGAACATCCTGCTCAGCGATAGGTATGACTGATCTGTGTTTGAGCAAAGTCTCTTGTAGGGGAAGCCTGAGCCCGTGGCAGCTTTAAGAGGAGCTTTTCGCTGCCATCTAATGGTAAACACGGAGAAGAGAAAAATTACACTGAGGTCTTCACCCCCTTGGAACATTTTGGTTATAATTACAGTTCCATATAATTAAAGCAGGATTAATAATTCTTAACTTCATTTTTGCATTTTTTTTCATTTTGAAATGCACATACTGACCCCGACTGGGGGGCCCCAAGCACTCACATAACTGTAGTACAAATCTTGTCCAAGGGCTTTCATGGCCCTTGTACTCTGTGGCATGGGGGGAATCTGACAATGAGAAGACCTGGGAGACATTGAAGTTCTCCTAAAGTCCAGGGCTGAATGAATCCTGGAGGGATGGAGGAAAATCCCAAAAAACCTTGGTAAGCATCTGCTTTTGTGACTGAGATGTAATAATAACATGATGTACCTTCCAACTAGTACAACTGGAACAGTTGCCCTCATAGCTGGACTAGGAAATTGAGCAAGTGTGACAGAGGTGATGTCTCTGTTTGGGGTTGTGAAATGATGAGATAAATCAGATTTGTGATGCCTGTTCATGACAACCAAGTCACATTTCCTCTGCATCTGATTAATTTCTGCTTCTGCAAGAGGCCACTATATCATCATATTTTAAAATATAAAAGATGGGGTGACTTCAGGCACACTCTTTACCTTGCTGTTCAATATGGTGCAATAAGGATGCATAATGCCTGAATAACATAGAAAGGCATTAGTACTTACATTTTTGTTTACTAAGAGTAAGTTAACTTCACTCTTAGCCGTGTTAGATAGTGATTTTAATCCTACATAAGACAAATAAAATTCCAAAAGATTTGCCTACATAAGACAAATAAAATTCCAAAAGATTTGAAGAGAATGGGGTGTATGGAAAGATAGGCTTGAGGTGGTTTTTGTTGGGTTTCAGCTGTGGGTTTTTTCCCTCCTTGGAGAAGGTAGCATTTCTGCTCAGAGAATCCTCACTGCTCTTGACATTCTCTTCTGTTCTGACTCACTATGTGCCACTATGAATGCAGGAAAGTTACTCTTAGAGACCTTTTTTCCCTTCAGTGCATATGTATGCATGTTTGTATATTTTATGATATATAGGGGGAAGAGTTAGAGGCTATATTCTCAACTGAAATTGGTTAGAATCTCAGAACTTGGCACTGGAACATTCAAAATACATAAAGACACAACGGTGTTCAGAGATTTCTTCCCAGTGAAGTTTCTAAGGAAGGGAAATAACTTTGCCTGTGAATTGCTCCATTACCAAATATCCCTGACATAAAAACCTCCCATTCAAACATTTTATGACAAAGTTTATACAGGTGTAAAATTAAGCAAACACTTATAATGCCCGTGCTAACTGCACAGTTGCTGTTCAGCAGTAGTTCTGCAGTTATATCACTTTTCAGATTTGCCAGTACTTGTCCAAGCGACGACTGTTCTGTCAGGTGAGATGGCCAGCATTTTAAAGCAGAACTGTAAAGTTGAGGAGCTTTTCCGTCTGCCAAAATTACCCTGAACCTTGTGCAGCCACTTACATCACGGCAAGATGCTACCAATCTGGTTGCATTCTGTGCCTATTCTGTGTGGATGCAGAGGATTCCTCAAATGCTGAGAAATTGGAGCATTCAGAAGCACCAAGAGATTGGTGCACAGCATAGAGAAATCTGGGAGAAGACAGAAGAGGGGATGGACCTTTCCTAGTTTCTGAGCTCCAAAGAGAAGTAATTATGAATTACCAGCAGTAATGGAGATGCAGAGTAAAAGAAAGACATGTAATGTGGAGGGAAGTAGGAAAGATAAGGGGAAATGGAGGCCACAGAGGGATTTGGATTAGATTGTCATGGCCGAGTCCTTCAAATCAATTTGTGGTTGGAAATCCTGCGCATCTGCTGGAGTGATTTCCCCAGTGAGAGATTTTAATGTTTTTCTGGTTTGGGCACGTGGTCAGAGCACGAGGGGGCTGAAAACACAGAAAAGACTTCCCTAGAAAGCCGGGAAAATTACAATGGGAAACAGCTCCAGCATATCTCTTTGGTGCAGGAGACCATCGGCGGCTGGACCAGTCTTCCAGCAGAGGAGAGGGCAGAGGTTGGCCCCAGCACAGAGGGCTCCTCCCTTGGAACCTCCCGGTTAACTGAGGAGGGATGGGCAGGATACCTGCTGCCCTCCTGCCTCTCCCAGCTCCCTCCAGCTCTGCTCCCAAACTGGCGGGCACAGTGCACAGAAGGGGAGAGGCAGCCCCAAGCATCTAAAGGGATGAAGCCAAGAGGATGGAGCCAGGCTTTTCTAGGCGGTGCCAACCATTAGGATACGAGGCAATAGCAGAAAATGATGCACAGGAAGTTTCACGGGAATATGAAGAAGAACTTTACTGCTAGGGTAACCGAGCACTGGAACAGGCTGCCAGAGAGCCTGTGGAGTCTCCTTCACTGGAGACACTCAACAACTGTCTAGACACATGTCCTGTGCCATGTGCTGTGGGACGACCCTGCTAGAGCAGGGAGGCTGGACCAGATGACCCACTGTGGTGCCTTCCAACCTTGCCCATTCAGTGATTCTGCGAGAGGCGCCTCGGCTCCCGGACGGGCGGGCACGTCCCGGGGCGCGGAGCGGGTCCGCNGAGCGCCCCTCCGGCGGGTCAGGGTCAGGGCCGGGCCGGGGCGGGGGTGCCGGGCCAGGCCGTGCCCGCCCGAGGGCTCCAGCCAGGGGGGGAGGGCGCGCTTGCTGTGCGGGGCGGGCCCACGGCCTTCCTGGCCCGCCTGTGCCCGCTGGCCAGCACGGAACAAACGAAGGTCGAGCCCTAGAAAGAAGCAATGATATTTGTTTGCACGTTCAAATAACTGTTGGAGTTTGCCCCCGAACTGAGGAGAGGCCTGTGTCTTCTGTAATGTCTGTACTGTCCTACAATTTAAACAATTTGTCACATATTTTAAGTTCACATATCTAGATACAAGAAAAAAGCCAGGGGAGGTGTGGTTATTTTTATTTGGCCGGTAATTGCCCTCATTGATCAGGGCTTTTTTCTCAGCCACAAATACCTCCTCATTTCATATTTCGGCAGGTGTCACTTAGGTGCGGGGAAACCAAACGCTAATCTCATCAGGAAACACGTGTTTCCATGGATGTAAGATCGCAGTAAAAGCCAGCGCAGCACCTAGCTATTAGGGACTGTAAATCAGTTTCTGAGAGCGTCGAAAGACATCTGGGGTGTTGTGGGGTGTTTCCATCTACTTGTCCCAGGTTAAAGAGAGGAGCAGCAGCACCGGGAAGCTTTCATACGAGCCTGCTGTTGCCGGTGTCACTCGTGGTGTCACGCCTGTTGCGGTACACAGAGCCCCGCTCTTTCTCCCGAGCACTGCCACGGCGCCAGTTCCCATTTGGAGAAACAGGGGGGGACGTTGTGCAGCGTTTTGCCACGCAGGAGTGTTCTGGTCCAAGCAGAAACTGAGGTTAAGCAGCTTTCGGCTTTTCTGGATTTGCTTGCTTGCAGTGTTCAGCAACTTGCTTGTATTGACAATGACTCATGATAAATAGAGATCTCCCTGTGCTTTTTATGACACAGATAGCGGCGTTTCTGTGTATTTTGTGCATTGTATTTCAGATGTAGGGAGGAAATTGCCACAAATGTGTTTGGACAGTTAATGTTGAACACCAGAAAAGGAATTACAAACTGAGTATTCTGCTGGGCTTTTCTGCATTTGTTTCTCATCTGGTGTCTTAGCTCTTTGTAGTGTTGGCCAGCATTTGAGAAAGTCAGATCATAAAGCCACCTAAAGCCTTGTGCTTCCAGGTGATGCATCGCTGTATGGGGAGCTGGATACTCACCTTTTTCTAGTAACTGTTATGCCATATGTGGGGAAATCCTTCCAATCCCTCAAAGCAGTTGCTCATTTTTACATATGAGTGTTTGTTTTATTTTAGGTTATGCTATGACTGGCTTCAGACTCCCCATCAGCACTTTCAGAAAACTAAATGTCTGGTTTGGACTGTGGGAGAAATGTCCCTCAAATAAACTGTATCCCATTTGGAGGAGAAGCTTATTTTGTAGCTGTCAAGCAAGCACAGTAAACTACAGAAGATGTTTCAGTTTTTCCCCAGTCAGACTCAGTGCACTAAGACTCTCTCCAGAGTATATCTCAGTATTTTCTCTGCGGAACAAAAGCAGCAAAAGCTCTAAAAGGAGCAGACAAAGCGTACAAGAAGAGGAGGAGGAAGAGGATGAAGATGAAAGTAATTTGGAAGATGAATTTGAAAATGACCCCGATGTAATAAAAGATTACAAGGACCTTGAAAAAGTAGTGCAGTCTCTTCGATATGATGTGATACTGAAAGCTGGTCTAGACATGGCAAGAAAGTAAGTACTAAAGAAACAACTTGCTAGTAAGAAAGATGTCATGCATTTAAAATTTGACTTTTGATAACCTTTTATTTCTGGAATAACTCAGTATTTGTGGGGGTTTTTTTGGTGTAGCTGTTTTGACTCTCTAAATATATGTTTTGGATGTATGGATGTTCCTATTTATTTTACCCTACCTCCTTTGAAACAGCCTAATTTTGCTTTTCCCTGTCTGCAGTATTTCTAAGACTGCTGAGGAGGCATTTTGTATCACTTACTATTCATTTAAAATTAAGAAAATGCAAAATACTGTACTGTGTAATATGAAAAGGTCTAATTTGAGATTGAGGGAGTAAAATAATGCACTATTTAATGAATGGAGAAATAGGGAATGGTAAGTATAAACTTCACAAGTCCACCAGGTAAATGTGCAGTCTATAAATCTGTATCACAGTGTTTGATCTAATGCAGCCTGCAAAAGTCTGATATCACTATGTTCTTAGAACAGAATATTAGTATAACTTTATCACTAACAAATTATTAAACTGCTGGTGCAGGAAAGGGGATATTATTCATTGGATATTCAGGAGACAGATCTCTAGAAACAGCTGTTCTGGCACAGAGCAACTATATTATTTCATTTAATATGTGTGAAAGCCCTTTACTTCCAGTTCAAGTCTGTCCTGACCTTAAGTGAAGGTGTCCTTTACACGCAAATTAGAGTTGTAGAAATGTGCCTTGCCCATGAATGGTGGTGTTGTGTTTCTGCAAGGAAACAATTGCATTTGGTTTGCTGCACATTGTAACTGCAATAAAACCTTGTTTTTCTTCAGTAAAGTAGAAGATGCATTCTACAATAATGAACTCAGGCTGAATGGAGAAAAACTATGGAAGAAAAGTAGAACTGTAAGACTTTTTTAAATTTAATTTTTTTTTAATATAATACAAGAAAATAGCTAAGGCATGATCTTATCCCTCTAGATCACTGCAGAGGTGAATGCACAGCATTGCTAACACCACTTCCACTTGGGTGGTATAGTGTGACCATGGTTCCCTGAGTAAAACTTTATTCCCTTAGGCAGACAGGAAACTTGTGTGGTTGGAGAGTCAGATCTAAGGCTGAAAGTCAGGAGAAGGTAGCAAGGGCAGAACATTTTAAGTTGCTGAAGGAAGTGATGGTATCACTATGCAAGGCTGATGGAGTAGGAATGATTAAATCAGATATTGGTGGAGCAGGCATATGATTAAAGAAAAAGAGAAAGTTTGATGATAGAAACGGATTGAAACTGGGGTAGCTGAGGGAAGGTGGTTGTACCTGTAATTGAGCACACAGGACCACAGTTAGGGGAGAGCCAGAAGGGTCACTAGACACGTACTTCTACCAACCCTTCTTTATGAGGCTGATCCTCGGTGGTGGCTACTGTCATCAAAGGGCAATATGCTGAGAAGTTTTGGTTCCTGATCCCATAGAGTTAAGGCTGGTTTATGAGAGGTGTACTGCTTCTGTGACCTTTGAGAGGAGCACAGGCAGTTGCTGAGCACTCTGTTCTTTGAAACGCTTTAAACTGTTTTAAAGGCACAAGGAGGAACTTTGCATTTTGCTGTTTTGTGTCCGTGTTGATAGAAAAAGATTGGTGGGAAGCACACTTCAGGAAAAAAAGACATACATGAAACCTTTTTCACAGAGTGAGGTGTTGGTTGTATAACATGGAGGGTGAAGCTCTTGGCAGGGAAAGTCATGAGACATGTAATTGCATATTGCCACGGCTTTCCTAGAAGTTCATAGCTGGAGGATCTATAATAGGTCTGGTATTGGCTGCCTTCCTCCTCTCCTGTGAGATAAGAATATTAAGTGGAAAGAGAGGAAGATTGCGGGGATTTGTTTTCCCCAGGGAATGTTTATAATCACTCATCTTCTCTTTCTGTTTCCAGGTGAAACTTGGTGACACACTGGATCTCATAGTAGGTGAAGATAAAGAAACAGGAGCTGCTGTAGTTATGCGGGTAGTCTTAAAAAAATTATCTGACAAAACTGAAAGTGAAAAATACAAAGTCATTTTGAGGCGTTGGAAAAACTTAAAAGTGCCGAAACAGGATGTACTTAAGTAAAAAGGGGTTGCATGGGGCAGCATAAGATTTTTGCAGAAAAACATATTTTTTTGTTAAATATTTTAAATATTAATTTTGGTTGAACAAAATTACAGTACCCTTTTTTAAGGGCTTGTGTCGGAGTGTTATCTTGCTCTGCTGCATACATCAATAATCACGCAATAAAGCCTGTCACTTTTTGCTGTTAGCTTTGTTTTGTGGTACTGTAAGCTAAAAGATCCAACACTTATATTTCCAGGAAGTTTCTTATAAATAATGAACCAATAAAGACCGATTTGATCACTATTTAATTGCTGTCTAATTTTGTTAATCAGAAAGATTTCATTAAAGCTGACATCATGTCAAGCAGAACGGTTTTCTTTATCTCTGTATTCATGAAATAGTTAGGGCTAAAGTCCTCAATTATGTAAAATTCCTTCCTTTTTCATTATTTAATCTTAATTAAAGGTTAAAAGTACCAACTCCATGCTTACCTATACTGCTGTTATACCAAGAATACAGCAGGATATTTATTGTAGTGACATACTTCTAAGCAGGAAAACTTCATGGTGACAGAGAATGATAGAATCAGAATAGTTTATGTTGAAAAGACAAGATCATTGAATCCAGCTATTAACCCGGCACTGCCAAGTCCATCACTAAATCACGTCTGTAAGTGCCACAACTATATGCCATTTAAATACCTCCAGGGATGGTTGCTCCACGCTTCCCTGGGCAGCGTGTTCCAATGCTAGATAACGCTTCAGAAGAAATCTTTCCTAATGTCCAATCTAAAACTCACCTGGTGCAACTTGAAGTTATTTCCTCTTGTCAAATGACTTGTTGTCTGGGAGAAGAGATCATCCTCATTCCCCATCACTGTCTGGGCCTAGCCATACAGACAGGATTTTACCCAGTGAACAGTGCACCTGTCCAAGCCATAAGCAGTCAGTGTCTCAAGGAGAATGCTGGGGAAATGTTGTCAGAAGCTTTACTAAAGTCCAAGTAGACAACATACACGGCCTTTTCCTCATTCATTAAGGAGGTCACTTTATCACAGATGGAGATCAGGTTGGTCAAGCAGGACCTTCCTTTCACAAAGCCGTGTTGGCTGGGCTCAGTCCCCTGGTTGTGCTGCACATGCCATATGATGCACACAAGATTATCTGCTCCATGACCTTCCCCAGCATTGAGGTCAAGCTGACAGGTCTGGAGTTTCCCAGATCCTCCTTCCAACCCTTCTTGTAAATGGGCATTGCACTGGCTGACTTCCAGCATCCTGGAACCTCTGTGGTGAGGCAGGACTGTGGGTAAATGACAGAAAGCGGCTCAGTGAGCTTTTCCACAAGCTCCATGAGTATAGTTGGGTGGATGCCATTCAGCACCATAGACTTGTGTCTAAATGGACACAGCAGGACCATTTCCCCTTGGATTTATGGGGGCTACCTTCTTCTCCCTGTTGTCCAGCTTAGGGGTCTGAGTACCTGCAGAACAACTGTTCTTACTATTAGACACTGAAGCAGAGAAGGCATTAAGTACCTTAACCTTCTTTGTCAGTACATTTTCCCCCGCATCCATCCAATAAATGATGCAGATTCTTCTTAGCCAACCTTTTGTTGCTAATATATTTATAGAAACATTTCAAAATATATTTTATGGCAGCAGCCAGATTAAGTTCTAGTTTCTTCCATTTTTCTCTCTGCATAACCTCAGAACATTCCTGCAGTCCTCCTGAGTTGCTTACCACTTCTTCCAGAGGTCATAAACTCTCCTTTTTTTCCTGAGTTCCAGCCAAAGCTCTCTGTTCAGCCAGGCCATTCTTCTCACCAGGTGTGTTAGGAAGTTATGAGCAAATCATGGCAGTGATACTCTGCTCTCATGGAGAAGACAGATCAGTGAGGATCTCTGTGTCATACTGCAGATTTTTACTGTTTAACTAACCATGCAGAGGAAGATGAAATCTCAGATGGTCATGTATTCATTTCATTGTGGCATTTAGGTGGATATTTAATACTTAGGTGTTGTAAGGAGGTAAGTAAAGGTCAGACCATACTAGGGTGAGAAGCTCATGTCTGTATTAATACAGGAAAATACTGTCACTTAGGACTGGCATCTCAGGAACCACTTGCATTGGTGATGTTAAACATGTGTTTCCTCCAACACAACTTGTTGGATGAACTGTGAAGCATGCAGATTTTTTTATTGTTCATATATGTTTAGACAGCCACGCACAGGTGTGTGCAGGAAAGATGGCCAGTAGGAGCAGGTAGCTATGGTTCATCTATTCTGGGTCTGCTCCCAACCTAGTCTGGGGTGCCCAGGACAAAGATAGCTCTGAAGAGGCACCAGGAGCATATTCCAGGACACTTTTTCTTTCATGCCAACAGCTACTCAATAGCTGTTAAAGCAGGGTGTGCCTCTCCATAGCTTCAAAGTGATGGCTGCTGAGTGAAGGATTTAAAATAATTTCTTGCTTTCTTCAGGCATAGCTAAAATATGTGCTGTTTTTGTTTTGTTGGTTTGGTTTTGGGGGTATTTTTGTTTGTTTTCTGTTTTGGTTTGGTTTGGTTTTAGTTTGGTTGGGTTTTGGTTTTTCATTTTTTTTTGCTTGGTTTGGGTTATTTTCCTGATTGATTTACAGGTACCCTGACCTTTAAAAAATGGTTCTTAAGAGGACACAATCCTGGAGTGTCCGCTTAAGGGGATTTTGGTGATCCTTACTCTGCAGAAGTGAAGGGACTCTGCAGAGCAGCACCTGGAGGAAGACAGCAGGCTGTACTTTCATTGTGGGCATTGCTGTCACCACTCTGTTGGAGCTTGCACCAGCTGCTATGGAAATAAATGAGATGCATCCTCTGTTTCCCAATTCCACTTATTCTTGCTATTCTAAGTGGCTGCCATAATCTCCAGGGGTGCTGAGAGAAACAAGTGTGTTGTAATATGTCAGTGAGCTCCAGCTGCTGGTCAGCAACCTGTCAAATGCTTGTCAGCATGTACACACCACCTGTCATCTCCAGCAGTAGTAGCTTACATCAGAGCATGCAGGACCAGAGGAAGACCCCACTCAAAAAATGCCAGGAATGCTCTGGGGCTTGGGAATAGCTAAGATATGGATGTGAAGAAATTAACTTTCTGAAGGGAAAACACCAACACCTTCCTGGTATCCAAGATGAGTAGGGAAGTTGCATCCCTGAGAACCACTAACATAAGAAACGGCACTTAGCAAGGTAAATTCTTGAATTGGACAGAATATAAATACAGTATTACACCAAAAAGTTAAATTTTTGACTTCTGGAAGAGCCTTTTGGAAACTGAAGTAGACAAGAGCACAAGCAATCAAGACCTACCCTGTTCCTAATGATGACAGAGACTTTTCACTAGAGCCTGTAGTGACAGGACAAGGGACACTGGTTTTAAACTGAAAGAGGATAGATTTACATTGGATATAGGGAAGATTTTTTATTAATTTTTTAAAATGGTGAAAGCGGAGAGACATTGAAGCAAGTTGTCCAAAGTCTTCAAGGCCAGGTTGGATGGAGTTTTTAGCAGCCTGGTTTGGTGGAAGGTGTCCCTGCCCATGGCAGGGAGTTGGGACTAGATGGTCTTTAGAGGTCCTGTCCAGCTCAAATCATTCTCTGATTCTATGATAGCCAACAAAACCAGGTCCTCACCAACAGTGGAAGGTAGAAACAGGCTTTCATAATTTTTAAGTATTAATCCACCAGAGGTACGAGCTAAGCAAAAGAAAGACAGACTTCCTAAGGAGTCTTGTGATGTGTGAGAAAGCCCTCTGTGGCTTCAGGATTGAAACGGTTGGAAAGGGAACTGTACCCATGTGCTTCAAAATAGAACACTTCAGTCACAAGGCAGGGTGATCTCAGAGGAAAACTATGACAGCAGGAACGTGAGTAGTGGTTCTACTCGGCTACATTGATCTGTCCTGGATAAGCTTCTCTATTGATCAGACCTTTTTATTGGGGTCAGACACTGCTAAACAGGTTGCACTTGTTTCTGCAGCCTTTAAACATCATGTGAGTTAAAACTGTGACCCAAAGAAGGGTAAGCAGGGGCAGCATGTGTTCTGGGAGGTGTAGGAACAGGCACGTCACATCCACAGTTTTTGCTGGACTTTCAGGGGGTATGGGATCTGGGAATCAACCACTCTGTGTGGTGGAGGAACTATATGAAAGGGCTTCATGGAGATATTGCTGAGAGGTGGAAAGGGGAGGCTTGGACAGCTTGAGAAATGACTGACAGGTTCACAGGAGGCTCCCCAGATGACTGTGCTGTCCAAGCCACCTCTGTATTAATCAAAGGCAAACCCAACTTCATGTCGGAGTCAAGGTATGGACCTGGAATGTCCAGCCTGCCTGCTCTTGAAAAGATGGAAGATCTGATCCAGATGACTTTGCCTGGTCCCATAAGAGGTAGACACTGTCAGACTGTGGGTGGGGGACTCCCTTGTCCCTGGCACAGCCTGCAGCATTACCTGGCAGCTTTGTGTGTCTCACCTGCTGCAGGAGCAGCGCTACACAGCTGCAGGATCTGCTGCACATAGGCCAGCCTGCATTATGGAGTGGGACAAGGGATAGAGAGCCCTGTGAAGGAATAGCTGGGAATTGCTCCCACAGGAGTTGGACTTGGGTCTGGCAGGAGAACCTGGTCACCTAAAGCCCGCATACCCTGCCAGTCTTGAATAGGTTCCGAGTTCTGCTGCCTACAGACTGACAGAGAGAGGCAGGGTGTATTCCCTGACCCCTCTGGCCACACATAATAAGCAATTATTTTTTTCTTAGAACAGAAAAGCACCAAAGTGTTTCTGGTGGGGAGTTGGGTTTGGGGTTTTGTTGGTTGGTTGGTTGGTTTGGTTTTTTTGTTGTTTTGTTTCTTAGGGTTGGTTGTTTTTTCCTGTAATGACATGTCAGAACAGGACAGTCTGCCTTCAGCACCTACCAAATTACAGTGCTCAGCATGGAAGGGAAAGGAATGCAAAGGGATGCGTATAAGCCATGAGCATCTGAGCATTACTGTAGCTACAATTCATTGGTTTCCAGTGCTTCTGCATACAGACAAACACTACAGGGAGAGAGACCCTCTTGTTTGAACTCCTGGAACAAGGAGAGATCGGGAGCAAGAGACAAGGGACAATATTATATGACATAATACCAAACTCTTGGTTTTATACAAGGGTCAGATTTCAAATGCAGGATGCAATCCTATGAAGTGACTCGTTCGCACTGCTGACAGTTACCTTAGGATTTTCTTCTCACAGGAAACATTTGTAGACCTCGCTAACACACCACCATATGAGCTAACCAAACTGGGACATTCCCGAAAGTGTAATGATTAAATATTTTGCCTTCCAGAGAAGTGAGCACTAACACACAAGACTACAAAATGCCTCTGGAAACAAGGACAAACAGTTGCTTTGCTATAATGAAATTTGTGAAGGAAATTGGGAGTGATTACTTGACATTTGTGTGTGTGTGTGTTCTGTGGGTATAGACAATAATAAGCTGATCTTCCTCCAATATCCAGTAATCATTTGTTTCCATCTATTAAGATCAATTTTAGTGTGATTCGACATGTAGTGATTTCACCCATTTTATTACTGGGAAGTCAGTTTCACTAAATGTTAAAACAGAAATTAAGGGAAACACAGATAAAAACACAGCTAAAAATTGTCTTATTCAATTTCGTCTTTGGATGTAAGAAAGGGGAGAAGTGGGAAAACAACAGCTTTATTTCTCTTCTATTACAGTTCTTCCTTTCCCAAGGGAATCAAAGTTCTTCCTTCTGAATTGTTAATCAAAGAAAAATGCTCAGTGGGGACCACAGTCCCGTGATGGAAAAGACCAGGAAATGGAGAAAGCAAGTGGTCTGCTCATATCACAGGCTTTCATGGTCATTAGCTAGAAATTACAGCATCCAGAAAATGACAAAAATGAAAAGGAATATGGTGGATAAAAATAATACAGTGTAAGGGCTAATCTCCTGCCAGTCAGATGAGGTACAAGGAAAATGTGAATGTGGAGGCTTGGGTTTTCAGGAGTCATCTGCTTCCAGCACTGGAACTGGCAAAGCCAGGGCAGCTCCTTCAGCTGTCACTCTGCTGCAGGAGAGATGACATCTCAGAACAGGATTTATGTGAGCTCTGACAAAGACAGGTATTATGTATTCTGTGAGACACTTCTGTAAGAAATTAAGACTATTAGTACCAGTGAGAAGTTTAGATGAATGAATTTTAGGGCAAAATGAGGATTTGAAAGCACTATTACCACTAGGAATTTATCTGTCTTAACATTTACTACAACAAAAAAGGTAGGTAGGAAAGGATAAAGACAAATATGTATTTCTTACTTGTTCTGACTTTCTTAGCAAAGTCAGTTTTAAGAGAGAATTAAGAGGAAACTAAACCATAACTTCATCTTCTCATTTTTATCAACTTCAGGCACATTAAAAAATATACTGTCAGAATGTTTCTGAGGAAAAATCTGTAACTCCACTGGTGTTGACTTGCAGTAATAATGGAAAAAAAATCAGAAATTCAAACCAAAGCAGTAAGAAATGTTTGCAACAACAGTGATGTAGTTCGTTTCATTTACTCAGAAAAACCTGCCACATTTGTTCTTCCATAAATTTAAAGTGCAATCAACTAAAATGTACTTTTGTAAGTAAGAACACTTGTCAATTTATGCCCTGTCCTCAAGGCAAGCTTAAGACATTGAATTTTCCAGCTGTTCCACATTGTTTTAATCAGCAAAACAAAATCTGAATGAGAATAAATTATGAATAAAATCTGCACATCATTTTCTGGGCTTCTTGGGGGTGTAGAATTCATCTCAGCCCCTTCCAGCATGAAACTAGACCTGGTGTGCCTTTGTAGAGCATTGAGCACACAATTCTGTTTCTCACTACATAAACATCAAACAATGATTGAAAAGACAAATGTCAGATTTTAAAAAATGTACCTAGAAATAAATTATAGGTATTTTGAAGATAATTTTAAAAGTCACAAACATTTCTTAGAACATGAAACACTGTTGACTGTACTGCATCAGCATAACAAAGTGATTTCAAGCAAAGATTTTTCTCATTTGCCAACACATTTGTTGTTGATTCTATCACCTGAATACACTTAACAGGCAATAAACTGATGTATGCATCACCTCCCTTTTGATGTGCTGTTTTATATTTTTTACAGAACTTCTAAGGAAACGTTTAAGTTATAGAAAATGCATAAGATGCAAAAATAAAGAATTATGATACATACTACACTGTTTCTTTTAGAAAGCTTAGAAATGGGCTATTCAATACTTATTGAAAGCTGATATATTTACACTGTAAGAAGTAGAGACACTTGATACCCACCTTAACTAGGTAAGTAGAAAGTAATGCTTATCCATAGGAAGTCAGTGTGCATGGCTACGTATGTGCCCAACACTGTAAATACCTAGCAACCCTCTTATCACAGTTTCACTTTCAAAATTATAAGTTTCTTCCTTTAAATAGAAGAAGTCTGAAAGACAGAAAATATTTTTAAATGGCTGCAGCAAACTGTGGTGTTTTCCTTTAGGTATTTGTCCAACTAGCTAAGGCTATCTCAGACCTTAGTAAGAGACTTTATAGGAAAATAATCCTGCTTGTACCTGAACAATCACCAGACAACATTCCTCTTGTATGAAAATAATATACCTTTAATATATTTACAAGACTGACCAACTGAATGAAGTGGCTGTACTTCAGATGCCCTGCAAGAGCTTTTGTTAGTGAACTATGCCACTATTTATACGTCTGTATTTTCTTGATATCAGTTATAAATCACACAATCAAACAAATCATGAAAGGGTTGTGAAGAGTTGGACAAAAGGAATGTACACAGCAATAAGAAGAGAAAAAACACAACAAAAATATTTTTATACCCAGTTTCAAAAATTATCATTTTTATGGTCAAAGTTATCAAACTGGTTTTTTCACTACTTTTTAGATAATAGACTGATTTTTGACCTAATATCAACATCTACAGTAAAAGCCAGTATGTCTCAAACTTGCATGCTAGCTAGTAACACCTATCCCTTGTAAAAAAGTTCAATATATATTGAATTCTTCTGGGAGCTTTGACATCACTAAGTGGTGAAATGTATGACATTAAGATAAGAAAATAAAATTGCATTTCTTACCTTTTGGCCAGCCATTTGCAACCACAAATTAAACAGCCGTTAAGATCTTCTGTTATTTTATATATCCCATAAAAGTGCATGTAAAAAACATTTCACAGAGTTTCTAGGTAGTGTACAATGACAAGAGAGTCTTGGTTTCTGATACATTCAATTTGATAAATTTATGTACTAAAATGAACAGATGCAGACATTGTGGTATCAGTTCTTTATCTTTGGTAAAATGATTTCGATTTATTATAGCCGTATTTGCTCTTATATCAATTTTTTGTATGGTCTGCTATTACTTAAACCAACAGGAAACATTTAAATGGATATAAACAGTATCAATGTGTTATTTAGTACATTCATGACTTTTTTCATACATTCTCTGAGAATGTTTCTAGCATATGGGCAAAATGAGCAAACGCTACTAACTATGATTTACTCCCAGTTTAACACAATACATTTACTAGTTCTTGCCATTAGGAAAAAACATTTTGTTTTCCTTTTAAAGGCATCAATATGAGTCTAAGAACAATAAATTCTAAAAATCTGAAGTAAAAATATCAAATATTTTGTACTTCCTTACAAATGCTAAAATAGAAAATTACACTGGAACTGACTTAAAATTTGCTATGACCCATCTAAGTAAACAACAGAAAAGGACCACAGAGAACATCAACAATTGCTCCAAGGTGTTCCAGTGATGCTCTGTAAGCAACCACTGTCTTTACTGTATTAAGGATTCATGTTTGACTCTCTCTCACCATTTCTATCAACATTAAAATTTTTTTAAAAAGTAAGAGAAAACTAGTTTTAAAGCAGCACTCTCCAGTGACAAGTCACACAGCAAATTCATATTGGGTTCTTGGTGATCTTTGTTACACTTTAACATATTAATGATGCAAACTTGACCATATGAACCTAAGTTATACATACACAGTTATGTCTCCAAATAGCTACTAATTACACTAAAAGAATTTGGTGAAGTGAGAAAGTTCCATATCCCTACCTCCAAAATATCCAGATGCTGCTGCATTCATGGAAAGAATAAGTTACATCACCACAGCTCATATGCTGGGACCCTGAAACACTGGATTTCACCACAAAACCAATCTTTGCACATACTTACTATATATGCAGTTCAATATCAACACTGGAAACCTTTGGAATCATGATTTTGAAAGAAAGTAAGATCTACAATTTTTTTAAGTTCTTGTTTCAGGCCTTTTTGATGTTGCTGTTGCTTTTGCTATTTTACAAACGGTGGCAAACAGGTGATGGGAAGACATTCCACGGGTATAGGCTTGGGTCTGTTCTCCTAGCTTTACTCAAGACGAGCAATCCTCAGTCACTCCAGCAGTTACACTGGACAAAACAATAACAGAACTCAGGGGGAGGATCAAGCTTGAGGTGTCAACACAAAAAAACCCCACATTTACACAGTGTCTATGCTCATGTCTCAATTCTTCAACAGGGAATTCTTGATTTTAGGAAAAAAGTCAATGTAACAGTCAAAAATGCAAATTACACCATTCTGACCCACTCTTTGACACAGTATTATAACTTTCAGTACCTCAATATCATGAAGAACAAAACAAGTGTGAAGCTGCAGTTACTGTAGAAGCAAAGTCTAATATTCCAATGATTTCCAAAGAAAATGGCACTTTCAAATTTAAATTAAGCTTAGTCTACACATTTTAAAATCCAAATTAATTAAAAATACTGTTGATAATGGTATAATGAAAAACTGCTCTTGAAGAGCACAACCATTGAAAAAAAAAAATCTTTATTATTAGAAAGTGATAGAAAAGGAAGATGCAGAAATGGGGAGTGGAGCTATAGTTTCAATACATGTATTTGCACCAGTGAACATCATGCTCTTAGTGAGCCATTGACAGCTGTCACTGATGGTCTTTACCCATGTAGAAATGTAGTCAACCACTTCCCACTGCTGCGGTGCCAACAGAAATGCAACACACACACTGAAACGCAACAAATTTAGTGCCTGTCTGTCCCATGTGCTGAGAACCCTCAGCTCCTAACAGGCCCTTCAGTCTAAACCAAAGCATACTCTTAACAATAATTTAGTGGTCAAAGTCTTAGCAGTTTAAAGAACCTGTAACTTTTTTTGCTTTCTTAGCTTTTTTCAGTATATCACACTTTTTTCTGTTAGGACGCCGGCACCTTTCATCGATGCTCGGTATACATTCATAATGCCATACTTCTTCCATTTTCTCCACAGGATAAACTGCCTCCACATAATGACGGATCAGTCTCAGTCTGATGGGATCAAGCTGTTTCTTATTACAAGCACCTGAATGGTTGTACTGCAGTCTCAGATTCTCTGGAGTAAAGAGTTCAGGAAAGAGTCTTACGAGAAGCCTGGCAGCAAAGTTGCCAACTGACAGGCTCTGCTGCACTATCTCTCTTATCTCCTTATCAGACAGCAAATACAGAGAAGGCACAGGGAAGTCTGGATTAGGAACAACAAGTTCATCGAGTGGTATCTTGCAAAAATCTTTGCTACTTCTTTCTGGTGGCAGTGGTGGCCCTTCAAATTCTTCCCGAAATCTCTCAGGGTTTATTGCATAGGTGAGAAATTCCCTCCTGTCGGGACCTGGCACGTGGATTTTCCGTTGCTGTTGGTATGAGCGCCTTTGCTCCGTGTCTCTTCGTCGACACCTCTCGTCAAGCTTCCCAACAAACTCCAATGTCCACACTCTGTCATTCTTTGCTCTGGGGTACAGTATCTGCACATAATGTCGAATTAATTTAATTCTAGTGGGGTCAAGCTGTTTCTTGCCTAAAGATCCGCTACAGTTGTATTGCTTCCGTAAGTTTTCATGAGTAAATAGTTCAGGAAATAAGAGAACAAGCAATCGAGATGCGAAGTTGCCTATGGAAAGACTGCTTTCATATATGCTTTTAATCTGTTCTTTGTTCAACAGGTAATCTGGGACAGGCACATCAAAATCAGGAGGGGGAAAGTCAAGTTTGTCAAAATCTATGGGTACAAGCCAAATTTTTTTTGACCGTCTGCCAGGCTTTTCATATTCAAAACTGTCTTCCACTTTTATGATTGATACATCATCTGGTAAACTAGAAGAATCGTAACAGTCATCTCTCATCTGGTCACATTCACTTCCATCCATATACGTACTTTCAAGCTCATCATTTATTCGCTGAACACACTGCTGCAACCAGGCTTCTTCTTCTTGCACATCTGGAAAGTAAATTTCAGTGTACCTACGGATTATTTGAAGCCGATGAGGATCCAGCAATTGTTTTCCAGAGTCTCCAAAGCAGCTGTACCTTTCAGCTAATTTTCTGTGGTCAAAGAGTTCTGGAAACAGTCTGTGTAACAAGAAAACAGAAAACTCTCCTGGTGAAGAAGCTTCATCTAAAAATTCATTGAGATCCTGAGCATCCAGCATGTAATCTGAGGCAATGACATTATTCCTGTCCAAGGACAAAGCTTCTTCCTGCTCCTTATCCTCCATAAAATGAGACGATTCGACCTGCTCAGTCTCATAAAAACTGGATGATTGCACATTCTGTTGACTGTTTTCCATTTCCCTTTGAGCCCAAAATCTATTGAAAAAATCATTGACTTGAGGCAAACACTCCAACTGCCACACAGCTGTATTCTTCACAGAAGGATAACAAACTTCCACATAGTTACGAATAAGCTGCAGATGAAGAGATTCAAGTTTCCTTTTGTTGAGAAAGCCACATGCACTGCAGCTCCTGCCGAACTCATCGTCACTGAAGAGCTCTGGGAAGAGCTGCACGAGCAAGCGGCAAGCCAGGTCTCCGCCTGATGTGCTTTGATCCATGATTTGTTTGAGTTCTGTAGAAGTCAGCTGGTACTCTGGGGGAGGCTTGAAGTCAGCAACAGACTCTGCTGGACTGACCTGCTTTTTAATTCTGCTAACCTCCAGAGACAACAGGTCAACTTTACTGTGAAGCTGAGTCATATTGGTATTGAGGGTGTTGAGTGTGTAAAACATTTTCTGTATCAAAGAATATATATTTGATTCTGAATCTGCCGTGGCTGCTGCTACTGCAATGGCTGTGGCTGAGTCTCTTTTGCGTTGATCATTCAAAGTCCGAATTTGCGAGGGACTGCTGGGGTTGATTTTTTCAAACAACTCAAAAGAAGCAAACTGCTCTGCTCCGGGTGGATTCTTCTTCTCTGTGATTTTGTGTGAGATGCCATAGAGAGGTTTTTTATAAGATGGAGTGATTATGTCATTGAAGGATTCTTCTTCACAGAGCCATGTTACATTAGAATTCTTGATCTTGTTTGGCTGCTCTGCGTTTACCTGAGTGGGTGAGCCAGCATCTCTATTCCTCATGTTTGAAAGGGAGCCCTTCAAATGAATAAATATTGTATTAGTAAGACTGCCTTAAAGATATTAGCTATAAATATGTGCTCCTTAAGCAGGCATTGTTACATAAATACGCAAAGTCAAATTTTCTCCAGGTGACTTGTGTTAAATAATAAAAAATAATAAATTCACTAGGAAAAATAAAAATACAGTCAAGTATTATTTAGGTTTCCTTTTTATTTTCCTTTTTTTGGCTCATGGCTTTCTCCATGGAATAGAAATGCAATCATAGTTCTTAGTACTCTCTACCCACAGAGCTCTAATTAATCCCCCAAATTAAGTATCATTAGGCTTCACCTTGCATATGAGGATCTTAGGCTGTAGAGAATTTGGGTGGCAACAAGTCAGCAACAGAGCCAAGAATAGCATCTAGATTTTCTGACTCCTAGTCCTGTGACCTTGCCATTGCCTCCAACAACTGCATTTAACATTCCAGCACTCTCTTTAGGTTAGCTTTTGAAAATGTCACAAAGGCTATAAACCACTAAAAATATGCTTATTCTCTTTTTTCTCATGTAAAAGGTTTATATACAGGTTTTAAAAAAAATCTTTATAATGATGCAGAACTACTAAACAAATCCTAGAAATGACTGAATTTTTAAAAGGTATTCAATTTAAATAATAAAAAAGAGGAAAGGAAAGCACCTTGGTACTATATCTTTGTAAAAACGAAGCCTAACAGAAGATTGCTTTATTCTGAAAGGCAAAGAAGTATAGACTCATGGATTTCTACCCTTCTAAGTTATTTAAACTATATAAATTTATGTAATTTATAAATTACATAAAACCAGTAATGAATTCTTGAGGACTTCTTGTTCTCAATTATTTGTAATTAATCCTCATTGCCTGAAATTGGAACCAAGCATTTTCATCATCTCACAGCAGATATGCTGGGCTTGGGTGATCTGGGGTTTTTTTTTGCAAACATGTGGATATTGCAAATAATTCTTAAAAGTTAAGCAGATACAACAGAATCAAAATCCAACATACAGAACTCGAAAATGAGAAAACACTCCCACTTGTAAATGCTTCTATACTGAAACAATTTTCTTGGATTGTTCTGTAGAACATTAATTAGATAAAAAACTACAGAATTTCCATTCAAGTATTAAAACAAATGAAACACAGACTTCAGGTCTGAGCTGAGAGCCACAAGAAATTTGAAATTCTAGTGAAGACCCCATTTTATCCTACAGTGAGGAACTTGAATTAAGGTTTCTTTCCTAAGAAACAGAACTGTAGTTCATGAAATCAATGTGGTCCCTATGCGTACTCACACTTGGCATCTGCTTACTACAGTGACAAATCGAATCTAATTATTTTTTAAATTCTAATGCAATGTGTACTCAAAGGAGACTCAGAAAGAACAATCTGGTTTCCACTCCAAGTTTAGAAACCAGCATTCAATTAAACCAAAGCCATTTCCAAGTTCTGCTCTCACTCACATCACATTACCCTACATACAAAACCTTGTGTTTGCACATCCAAAGCTGTGTGGAGAGACGATCAAATGCCAAGGTGATGTATTTCAGTGTGCAGAAGCCCTGGCTGTCATGGTGCCTAGGACGCCTAACTTCCAGCTCCCATTTAGAAGACTGTCCCACTCCATCCCCACTCCTAATAAAGCCAGAACAGCGACTGAACTGCGAGCGGACTGAAATCCACACTGCCCCCACCTAACTAAAGGCTCCTAAGCTGGGACTGAAGTTGTCATACACAATCTGTACTTGTCAGTGAAGAAACTGAGGTAGTTCCAGGTGGTAACAGAGCTCTGCCACATAAACGTCACCGGAAAGCAGGCCATGAAAATCTTCACTGACAATAAGCACAATACTACTCCCCAGTCAGTCACCCAAACTGAATTACAAAGCTTTTTACTATTTCAGACCTAAAGAACAAAACAAAACATTTCTTACACAACCAATGAGACCTACCACCTAAGTTGCTCTCTCATTAACACTCCTGTTAACTGAGAATATACCAAATATTCCTTCAGAAACAGCATACGACTCTTTCAATTCCGTCTCTACTACTAAAATACCTTGCTACTAAATAGCTTGCCATGGGCCACCAGGTATCTGTCAGTTCTCATTTGACCTCCTGCTGTTTATTTTCCCTAATTAATTATATAATAAAACTTGGCAATATGAGGGTAACTTCTATTAATGTGCACCTCACACACAAAGTCAGGCCAAATCAGTATTAGAGAATGTATTAAAGAACATGAATTAATTATTTTGACAGTAAGATCATCAAAGTTTGCAGTCTCAGTTTTGGACACGGTGCTCATGCTAAGAACTACAGCAGATCTTCACTACAATGGCAGCTGGACTTCTGCCTTCACTAATGCAGCTCCCAGTGGCCGGACCTGGCTGCCAGATGGATTTGCATTTCAGAATATTTGCATTTCAGAAATACACAGCCAGTGTTCTCCTAGTAGATAACAAAACATTTGGGACTTAAAAATATTCAAGTATATTTTAGTTCAGATGCATTCTCGTTTTCCTTTCTTTTGCTTTTAATTATCTTGTCTATAGTTTCTATCTGGGAACAGCACTATCCACACCACAAATACATGGCTTTTGTAAATTCTCCAATTTAACTAATTAGTTTTAACACTGATCTTTAAACATCCATGAATTTCAGATAATACTGCACCCATTTAAGATGATCAGTTCTAATGTACTATCAAGAAAGAAGCAAAGATATTGTTCTTTGATACTCAATGTATATAAGATAGTGCTGGTTTTTACACTACAGTTGCACAGCAAGTTTTTATGTTCTAAACATTTTATGAACATTTGCAAAGTGCAGTATTTTGCAAAACATCGACCAATGCAAGAAATTGTGAAGTAGTCTCTCACATTGTCTCTTGGAATCCTAAGCCAAGTTTTAAAAGTTGTTTAGTTATTGTTCTGTTCAATGCTCAAGTCCATTTATGACCTTTGTTATGCTTAATAAACAAAGTCTAAATATCTGTAAAAATATAGCGCATAATATTCAAGCACAGGAGCAAAAAATAAATAAATACCTTAACAAGAAACAGATTCTTTCAGACACATGAGAATATGGAAAAGTTCTGCACATAACTTCTTTAAACTTAAAATTTTCTACACATCGCTTTTTAAAAGAAAATCACAGAAAATTAATTCCTGATTATGGCATTCAAAATTTTTTGAAAAGTGAAGTCTTCAGATAAAAAGCAATTTAGTAATATAGTTATCAGCCCAAAAGAAGCACAGCTCTGTTTATACCATAGATAGATGCCTATGTGACGTGCAGTAAAAATATCCTACAAGCACAACATTCTTTAAAATAATTAAGATTTTTCCACTGTTTAAATAGAAATAGTTAATAAAGTCACCAATTAAAACAAAATATTGGTACTAGAGAAGTAATTAACTTTAAAAATGCTGTTAAGATTGAGGACTATTTCTGGTTGCTTATTTAACCAAACATGCTGATTCACTGGGGTCAGCCAAGAATGAATTTTCATCGTTATTACTGGGTCAACTTCTGATATTATAAATCCAAAGTTACAGTTAATTTCAAATTAAATTTTAAAATTTATTAATGGCAAACAGGAAAATGCAAAGCAAGCACAGTTCAGAGACTATTATAAAGTTCTTTTAAGAATCTGAATGTAAGGAAAACAATTGTAAAAAGAGAAAGGAAAAGAAAGAAACTGTGTAATAAGATTAAAACCTACCTACCACAGGCATTCAGGGGAAAAAACAGCCCTAAGAAGTCAGAGAGATGATAGTCAAGAAAAAGAATCACAGAGAACTATGGCTATAAAGGAGACATGAAATGTGCAAATACAGCTTGGAATAACTGGGTAGGTAGCAGAAGAGCAGAAAAGGATACGTGCATTAGGATAGGTCACAAACTAAATATAACCCAGGGCCTGAAGTTATTCAAAAGAGGATGAATTTGAATCTAGGTTATTTTAATAAAGTGCTGAGTGTGAAAAACAGGAGGTCATTATACTGCTCTAGGGGGTAGCAGGAGAGATGTGACTATCAAACACCAGACACTAGTCTTTCTGGGCTCTCAAATAGAATAACAAAAATATAAGGTGACTTCTGAAGAAGAGCTGAAAAATAGAGAATTTTAATCTCAGAAAGGAAGGACTGAGGGTGGACAACATCACACGAATTTTCCCACATGCAGAAGATTTTTCTAGGAACAGATGATCATTGCTTTCCCTACTGAAAAGAACAAGGATAAAAAGAAACTTGCTCAATTTCAGCAGAGCTTAATTAAAATCCGCCATTGCCAGAGAGGTGAAACACAGGATCAGGATAATGCAAAAGACTGGGCATCTCCTTCACTGGCTAGAGAAACATCTGGATTGTCCCAAGTGAGATGCCACACCAGATGCTGTAATACATTCCACTCTTGATATGGTGGAAATCTTCTGCATCCCTGCATTTTTATCCTTCAAATAATACACTAATTTATACTGGTCTCACTGACATTAAATCTTTGTCACATAAGAAAGACTTACAGTCCTGATTCTACCACTCAGGATCCAGATGAAGGACTGTGTGACATGAGAAGAACTGTAATCAGAGTCATGCCCAGTTACTCCAAATCACTGCCCCTTCCTATGTTATCTGCTGAACAACAAAAATAAAATTGACATAAATTAACCTATAGCTGTATTTCATAAATATGATCACTCCCATGTTATTTAGAGAATATCCAGCTGTGTGCAAACTGACTTATGATTAGCCACATTCGCAACAAACTCATTACCAATGCAAATTTAGTTAAAAGACTTGCATTCTACTTATAGCAGCAGTGAATTTAGCCTAGGAGATATGAACCAAAAAATCACAGTCACTATAAAGAAATCACCTCTTGCACAAAGCGTCTCTTCTTCACGCTGGGTAAGGCATCCTGCTGGCCTCCTGACCCATCACAGCCAAGGGAGGTCTGTTTCCGTTTGTTGGAATCCTGTAGGCAAGTCACTGCACCATCCAGTGAGTGTTTCTCAGCAGATCTGGAAGTTACTGAGCAGTCTAGAGCTTCATCTTCATTTTCTGTTTCTACTTTCACATTTTTTTTAGGAATTTTCACTGAAAAAGAGAAGGTTTAGAAAGATAAAACACCCCCTCCAGAAAACTATTACATCCTTACTATAATGTTCTGTGGTTTGTTTCTTTTTATGAAAATGTGTTTTGAAGAACTTCATTATTTTTTATGACGTCTATGGTAAGTCTATATTGGGGCCACCTCAAAGTCAAATCATTCAGTTTTCCACTAAATGACAGTTTCTTCTCCAAAGAAGAATCTAAAGTATTAACAAATAATGTTACAGGAGGAAGATTTTCTGGAGGGGAGGAAGGATGTAGAGCAGAAATAATAATGACTAATAAAGATAATGCGCTATTTTAGATAACTTTTTAAAAACATTGGTGTAATTTGTCTTGATCCAACTGCATTCTTTATTGGGTGAAAAATGCTTTAAATCAACAAGTATTTTTGCCTGATCAAAACTATATGAAGTATAATATTTTACCTTCATCATCATCAGTGATTTCAGCTGAATTCATCTTCTATCTCACTAAAGAACAAAACAAAAATACAAAAATAAATATCAGCATCTTCTGGAGTCATGAAATATCTACATCTCCTCTTGTAATTACTTTTCACTTGTAAGTATTGAGTTAACAGTCCACAGACAACTCCCAGTCTTTCCAGTTTGTATGTTTGTAATAACTAGTTATTTTCAGTAACCTTCATTGCCATCTATAGACTTGCCAACATGCAAACTACATTGTTGATAACATACAGAAGGTAAGGAACCATTTAAAACTCTGTGGCTTTTTCTGGTATAGAGAAAAGTAGAAGTCATTCTAACCTTCTCTGTAAAGTGTCTTGGCAGTATATAAATGGAAGTTAACTGTATAAAAGTCTTCACCCTGTACAAAATCACTATTATTACAGTCAAATCTTTTCATATTATCCTTGTGGTTGACACAAAGTCATCACAGAAAGAAAACTCATCATAAATGGTAACATACATGGAGTAAGTTTTTTATTTAAAAATCTTTGATATTTTGATATAAATTGCATCAATTCAAGCAGAATAATGCACATAGATCTACAGTAAGTCCTTTTTCTCTGTCAGCCTGTAAATAATGTGGGTTTTGTAGGGAAGAGCAAATATATGTACTATGCTAGCGTGATTTTAGTGTTACTTCTCATGTGAAAAACTCAACTGTATTTCTGTTTACTTGAAAACTAATTTTGCAAGTTACTTGGGGGCAAATATCAATTTCTGGAGATCTACAAAGCAAACAACTTAATCAGATATCACTGACCCTTATAGGGCATGCAGCTGCAAACTGACACTCTCAACTGGTGAGCGGGTAACTGGCAAACTGTCATGCTCTGCTCCTGCTCCTCTACACACAGCATTATGCTTACCTGGTCCCAGAATATTATTGCTTTATTAGTACAAGTCAATAAAACCAGTCAATCAAAAGTGTACATACAGCTCAGGAGTGGGAATTATAATTAAATTAATAACAGAGATGGGGAGAAAAAGGCAGAGAATCTGCTATGGAGGGAAAACCAGTCTGTACTTCTTTCCTGAATAATATATATAGATATATTTTTTTTTTACATCTCAAAATACTGTTTAAAAACTCTCTAAACACTTGAATGCTGTGTAGATAAGAATTTAAATTTGTAGGCAATTTGATGGCTGTAATGCTAACTATGAGGTTCCATTCTGGATTACATTTTGTATGATTTACAATGGGTGGCACCTAAACAAAAGATGCACAGATTTATAAAATCAGCTTATACTGGGCCACCCTTGAAGCCAAGATAGTCTTTGATGTGCTGATCTTCCACATGGCCCCTACATACAGCCTTGTAAAGGGCATCCTCAAGGGGATAACATAAGATTGTCTTCATCATCACATATAAAAATAAGTCTCTCTCAGTTGGACATAGAGCTACTACAAACCCCTTAGATACCTACTTTAACCCACCGTAATTCCCTATTTCTGGACTTGCATTTATGAATTGATCCACATATTAATTATGCCAGCTTAACAGTACTATAATCATGTCACTAAAACTTTTGCAAGCTCTCTAGAGGCATAACAGTGTGAAACTAAGTGGCCTGCACCAACTTCTAAACCACCTGATAAGCCCTGATATGGGTTAATTCCAGGTCTTATTAATTCAACAGTATTTATAGATTTAGATAAAGCCACTACAGCTCTTCATGAAAAATCCTACAGCAGTCTATTTCTCACAGCACCATCAAAAAGTTCTCCTGCACCTTAAGAAAATCCCGTAAGTACTAATGGTTCGTATTTTGCCCTGATATTCCACATGCATTGATAATCACTGCCTGGATCTTCCTTGCACTTTTTCATGCTGCACTAGGCTTGGCTCTGAGGGCTGTGGTAGAAGACCAACATGTGCCAGTGCTCAAGGAGTGTGACATATAGTCTTTTTGTGAGGGCTGAGGTGACAGTAAGCAAATCTTTAAATATTGCTACAGAATATTCTAAAATGGAAATTAAAATGATTTTTCAGATAATCCTAGACTGCTTCATCAAAGCAAAGCAGCAAAAAACGTTAACCACAAAGCCAGAAGAGAAGACTAAAAGGTGGCAGTGGATGGAATAATATAAAATATTTAAGAGGGAATATATGGAATTATATTTTCTTTCTAATTCCTGCTATTACTACTATTCAAATAGTAAGAATGCTGTAGAAGAATTCATATCAGAGAATAAAATCAAACTGAAAGAAGAAGATAAATGAGGATCTGAAGAGCCCTTCCCTAACACTGGAAAAAAGTGAAAATAAAAGCAAAGCAACAGTTAACTTTATGAAGGAAACAACATCAGGAAGGCCAAAGCTACCCTGAATTCAGGTCAAATAACACTCAGTCAAAACATTGTTTCACAAATTTGAAATGCAGTGTTAACTTTTGGGGTTTTTTTATCCGAAAGCCGCCACAATACAATTAAAAGTGAATAGTAGAAATCAGTGTCAGAACCAGCGACACTTAGGAATACTGTGTTCCATATCTGAGCTCTCTGGTGCCAAAAAAATCATGAGCTCCAACTTTTTTCATTTTGGGGAGCCCTAGTAATAACCTCTTTCCTTATCTAGTTTCCTGTCTTCTTTGTGAGATTTGTAAGAACTCTGGTATTATGAGAAAATGAAGCACATCTAACAAGTAACAGCTTCTGTTAAGAGACAGGATTCAATTGTCCCCTTGATTTCCTGCCTCGCAGCCCCACCTGCTCCCTCGGTCAAGCATGGGTGCTCACCTTAACCTTCCATCTTGATAAACTGTCTTGAAACAACTCACTTCTTTTTTTCCGGGTTACTTTCCTTGTAATTCATAAAGGTAAAGGGCCCAGCTCAGAAGTACGCACAAGGTTTGGGCTGAAAAGGAGGAATTAAAATCTCTCCTCCTACCAGCAAGCCACTGGCTTGGTTCAACTATTTAATGATACCTCATTTATTTCACCATCTCACTTCAAATTTGGGTCACAGTAACTAGCAAGCTAACAAAGAGGCACCAACAGAGCATCTGCATCATCGCTTCCATAGGAAATTAGGATTCATGTAAAGGGGGAAAGTTGGTATCTGTTCCTGAGTGTGTCTGTGCATGCATGTCTGTATATGTAAGATTAACAACAATTTTGTTGATTGTTTCAAGTCCACTAAAAAAAAAACATTTCATATTCATTAAAATACTATTTGCTGTGCATGAGTACTTATGAATAATAATTATTTCCTCTTTAAAAGAGGTAGCAATGTCGAAGTCTGTTTTGAGGTAGCATTCTGGCCCAGACTGTGAGAATAAGCAAAGCTGGAGTAAAAAAAACAAAGGTCTAAAAGATCTTGGGGCAAAATACTACAAAATGCAATTGAGTAAGAAATACATACAGTAAAGCAAACATCCAACAGTTGTTTCTTGTTGAGTATACAAAACATATTTCAATCTTATATGTATTTTTTTCAAAACGTAAGATAAATATACTTATCATCCTCAGCCTAATAATTACTCAATGCTATCTAGAGGAGTGCTGTTAGCAAGTTCTAGGAAAGAGTGAACACTCTGTGCTGAAGTTGGGGGCCCACGCTTGCCTGTGAACTGGCAGAGCAACCAGCCTTGGCAGCTTTATCTTGCTGGGATACAGACAGATGTTGCACTACATCCTGTTTCCTGGTGAATCCTCTGGAAGAAAGATTCCAAAACAAACCAAACACCTACCGCAGCAGCTATGTCAACAGCCATATCCAATGGAGTAGGGAAAGGGGGGATCCTGGCACACCTTGTCTGTCACTATTGGACAAGTTCCCTCCCCACAGATCCTTCTCTCCCTTCTCATCAGACTAGGCAACGAACAAGACAGTTCCATGAAGGGACTTAACACTCCCTACTTTGATTACTTTTGCTTAGACATCTGCCTCTATTCCAAAAACATACCAGGTTGTGACACTCAAATGCACTGTTGTACCATTTTGGTAATGACATTCCACATTGAAATGGTATTACCCATGGTTAACAGAGAAGCTCAATGCACAGGGCAGTGCTGGGAGTTCCAAAGTATGGAAGAACACCTTAAAAACAAGGTTTTGAAACGTTTCTCTGTGCATTTAGTGTTAACAACTACCCTGATGCTGCTTTTGTAGAACAAAACATGCAATCCATTTACCAAAAATGCACGTACCCAAAATATGCACTGAAGCCTTATGGATTTAAAACAGAGTTACAACAGATTTTATGAGTAAGGGAGGAAATTGCAACTCATACTTGGAATGTATTTCAGCCTCATATCATCTACTATAATGCATATTGCTACTTAAAAGTATCATAAAGGTGTACCTAGTCATTGATACACAAAACAAAACTGAATCCTAACTGATTTGTAAGTTAAATCTTTCCATAATGTGCATTCTCATCCTTCTGTTTAATTACTCATGTATTTGCCTTGGAGGATGCTTTCCTGACCCCTCTAATCATTCTGACCATTATAAAAGCACAACACAGGGAGAAAAGATCCTGCTCATACTTTAAGATGAAGGCAGTTCTCTGCCTTTGCAATCATTCTTAAAGAAAGTCTGACTGATTACTTTCACATCCTGGCTTAAAAATGGAATGAAAAAATTCCACCAGAAAAAAATACTGCTGTTCTGCTGTTTGTAACTAAAGAAGTAACTCTTTATTCTCTTAACTCCCATATCTAACATACTAAGTTCTGACAAATGAAAAAAATAGTGTGAAAACCACATAGGAAAGTATAGTACTGTACACATGGTGCATGTGGAAAGCAATTCAGATTTCATCACGCTTGTTAATGGTAATCATAAATGAAAATTAATAATTACCTTAAACAAGATACTAAATAATAACAACAATAATGATGATTATCAATTTTATAGAAACTTGCTGTTCAGGATTTAACTCCCACATAACATCGCACTGTTCAGTTCACTGATGCATGGTAAACGTGTAGAAGTTGCTTCTTGGATGCACATTGTCCCACTAAGTATTTTAGCTTCTTCATGTAGGTTGGCAGGAATGTCCCTAATTCTTCATTATTGACTACAAGAATGTTATTAAAAACACAGGGATTGAGACATTGTGTATTAAGTTTATTCCCTTTTGACCCTCATGGTGGTACATTGCCTCATATATAAAACTCAGGTCATAATGAAAAGTGTTCTTGAGTGTTGTTTCTGAAGAGGTCAACTGTTCTTTTACATTTTGGGCAAATGTTAAGACATATATGTTTGCTAGTAACATTAAATATGCGTTTGATAACATATGCGGCATAAACTGCTCAGTTTCCTTAGTTTTCAGCATGCGGTAAAAGATACAACACCCCTCTTACAGCATAGGTATCCTAATAAAGTTAAAAAAATGAGAGGAACACCAAAAAAATAGCTGATCTTTTGAGGAGATTACACCAGCTAAATTTTACAAGATGCATACACTGAACTGCTGTTTAACAGCCAAAATTAGCACCTCCTCTTACACATACCATCCTGTAACAGGACTTTATCACAAAATTGCAATGGTATTACACTACACACTTAGAGTATGATTTATCCAAAGCCAATCAAAACCACTGTACATATATTCATTCTCAGCAAGAGACAAAGATTAATCAATTAATCTCAGTGAACACTCAAGTGACTGAGATCCTGCTCTCTGTCTCTCTCTGCCTGTATTTCATAACATGCACTGGGTGAACCACAGAAAGCCACCAATGCTTCCCAAGGGAAGTCCAGAGCCTTGAAAGCTGGTGTGGGCAGGTGGAAGCAGTCCTGTTCCACGCAGCAGGTAAGCAGAGGGCTGCTCTAATTGCCTGGCAACGGTGTGGAACTCTGTCCCTCCTGACGTTTTAGAAGACTGATTCCTACAGAGCAGCTGGAAATAATGAAACAACAATTCTCAACACCCAGCCCTACAGTCCCAGAGTCAAAAAGGACTGGAGGCGTGTGCCCTCTGCTCAGGCTGCCCAGGAGCAGCCTCCTGTTCCGGGTGCATGCTGCTTTCCAGGCTGTCTCTTGGAAAGCTCTCCTGCTGGGCTGAGAAGCAAACCTAGAGAACTGCGAGTTCTGCGTTCTGCTTTGGGAGCCAACTAATCTGCATCTTTTATTTCCTAGCTGAAGCACTGGGTTCAATAATTTCAATATTGTAATTATCCTCAGGGTAGATTTGATCCCTCCAATTTGTAAAAAACAATGCAACTCAAATTCAATTCAACTAAATTAGACATAAATACCACTCCAAGACTGAGACAGAAAATGTATTTCTTGGAGGCAATGCGTGCCTTTTGTTCAGATCTATGGGCCAGTGATTTTACTTCAAATTTTACATAATTTTGACAAGGCCTTATAAATTTTGAAGAAGCAGAGGGTTGAAGAAGTCCAATACCTGAAACCACCTTAATAAAAAAACCTACCGAACAAAAAACAGGTAACTTATTTGAAACTGACCACTCTTCTTAAAGAAACCGAGATCTGAATGTTGCCTCATTTAAATGAGCAAAGAGCAAAAGGCAAGTAGCAGTGTATCAAATACTAAAAGCAAATGCTTACTATTCTATCCATTTTGAGGTAGTAGGGTGCTGCAGCATCATTTCTCAATAAAATTTGTTCTTGATATCCAGTACTGACACTAGTAATATTAGGTACTGTAGAAAACAGTATTCCAACATTATGAGCATTCTGACTACAAATACATGAATAATAAGTTCTAAAACCACAAAGAAAAAGATTTTTAGGAACCAGAAGATGTTGTTGGAAGCACTACTCTTATGGACAATAAAAATCCCTATACTTAACCTAGTTTGAAAACCTCTCTTGCTGTGGAGCAGGACATGGAGCCTCAAGTCTCCACTGAAGCCAGCCTGCAACAAGGACATTTTTCCAATAGGACTGAGAGGGCATGTTCTTAATTTGGGTCTTTCATATTTTGTTTTAATTAAGTTCAATATGCAGATTAAATAAATTTTTAAAATCCCAAAATCACTCTTCTTATTTTTCTCACAATTTGCCTAAAACTGAAGTTTTCTCCATCAGTCCTCTGTACTTTTACCAAACAGCAATTTAATCTTGCAGAGGTCAGCAAAACACTAACCTGGTTTATTTCCAGCAGTAATGCATGAATTTGTCTTTTCTTCAATCATGTGTTTTCCACTGCTCTATTAAAAACATTCTGCTTTCCTCTCTCCCCTCTCACTCTGCTTTTATTTAAAAATATTGTTCCATCTGAAATTAGTGCAGGCAGCTTAAACTCCCCTCCAAACTGCATTCAACTTTCGTTTATTTTTATCCACTGAACTTACCTAAACTATGAAAATACTTAGCAAAGATAAAAATTCAGTTGGTCGAATGCTGAGTTTGATTTAGCAGGAGAGAAGAAGAAAATGTGCCAGCATATACGGGTAATTATTTGTTTTGTGAGATGCAAATCATTCAAGCTGGAAACAGGGAAAAGGTTCCTCCTTCCCTGCTTAGATGCCTCTGCCCCATGGGTCAGGCATACACTGTGTGGCAGCGACAAACCCTACTCACACTTCAACCCAAAAAAACTCCGGGACTGCGTCAACGCTATGTGGGAGCCGTCACATGGCTGCTGGCCTGCCGCCGGCTCGCATTCTGCTGGTTCAGAGTTTGTTCCCTTCTATTTACAAAGGGCTGTGTGGACACACCGCAGGGAAAACTAGGGTAGAGGCAGCGGGCGACCAGGGCAGGGGTGCGGGCGGCGATCGGGGCAGGGAGCGGTGATCTGGGCGGAGGCAGCGGGTGATCGGGACAGGAGAAGCCGCGGGTGACCTGGGGGGAAGACGATCGGGGCAGGGGCGGCCCGTTCCCCCGCACTGCCCTTCACCGGGCCCCTCAGAGCGCGACCCAGGCAAGGAGCGGCACGAACTCCAGCCCAACCACCAGCGCGCCGCACCAGGCGGGACCCTGACCCCGGCCCTGGCTCCCGGGGGACGCGTGGCCCCGCGAAGCCTCGGGGCGGTGCCCGGGCGGGCCCGTGGCGAGGACGGCCGGTGCCGGCGCCCGGCAGCGCGCGCCCGGCCGGAGCTCCCCCCGCGCCCACCGAG